>PVLD010004526.1:0-124150 GCA_004027595.1 Dinomys branickii | reverse complement strand
CGGTGATCTGGTCGCGAGTGCCGATATCTCACCAGTTATTGGAGTCCCTGCAGGCATGAAGGTTCCAAGGTGCCAGTCTATCCTTTGGGGCTTTCTGCGCGGCCCGCCCGATGCGCACGAAACGTGAGACCGCTGGGCGTTGCCGCCGCCAGAGAGCCGATCTCTGTCAGGAGTCGCCGGAGAGCTGCGCCGGGTCGGGGGGCGGGAGGGATCGAGCTGTCTGTATTCTCGGGGCGCTAGGACCCAGCAAATCTTTCTCTCCGCTCCCAGCGGCGTTTGGGGCCCTCCACGCGGCTCGCCCGACACGCGCGAAACGTGGGATTGCCGGGCGTCTCCGCCGCTAACAAGCCGATCTCTGTCGGGAGTCGCCGGGGGGCTGCGCCGGCTCGGGAGGCGGGAGGGATCGAGCCGTCCGTGCTCTCAGGGCGCTAGGACCCAGCAAATCTTTCTCTCCGCTCCTGGCGGCGTTTGGGGCCCTCCGCGCGGCTCGCCCGACACGCGCGAAACGTGGGATTGCCGGGCGTCTCCGCCGCTAACAAGCCGATCTCTGTCGGGAGTCGCCGGGGGGCTGCACCGGCTCGGGAGGCGGGAGGGACCGAGGCGGCCGCGCTCCCACTGCGCTTGGACCGAGCCAAGCTTCTTCCCCGCAGGGATCGTCCCTGGCTCTCAGCGTCTGGGGCTTTCCCACGTCTCGCCCCAGCAGCCTGGTCCGCCCTACCACATCTCCCCCGGCATCTCAGAGAAATACGCCCAGTTTAAACTTCCCAGCCGAGGTCCCAGCATTCACGCTTGCCAAGTCTGTCTCGAGCTGGTGGTGTTTATTAAGGAGGTTCGCTCCTTTGCTGCTCACCTGGTCGCCATCTTCCCCGGATTCTGCGCACCCGAGTTTTATATACTGTGACATCTAGTACTTTCCTAGGCTTAGAGCAGACACCAGAGGTGAATTAAACAGAGCAGAGAAACCCGATCTGGCTGGAGACTGTGGGTGTGGGTCCAAGCCTCTGGGCAAGAGCACAACAGCTCACTTCAATCTTCGCTTCCGGCTCAAATGTGCTTTGACATCACCCCATCTGAACCCTGAAGCCATAGCTATTTACAGATTTAACATCAGAAAGGGGAAGAGAAACCCAGAGAGAGGTATATTTTTGATCTCACTCAAAATAAGAACTTGATGCGTTGTATATTTTGGCATAGTTTGTTTTTGTCACACTGAGAAGAAAAACTAAAATTATGTTCCAGTTTATGAAGAAAAGTATTCCAGTGAGTTTGGGATTGCTTTTCCAAGTCACTGTGCTGGGTCTGAGACTTAAGCTGATTTCAAACTTCTATGAATGTGCTCCTGATTTCCTCTTATTCCAAGAAGGAGTCCTGAGGTCTGGAGTGAGGATGAACCACTCTGCAGGAAGCATCTGCCCCAGTGGCTGCCAATGTCCCCAGCACATGGTTCAGGATATACCACAGAGACCCCACATAATGGGCTCCCAAGAGTTAGAGGCTGCTAGAACAAGAAGAAGCCTAGAACAGCAAAAGCAATCCCGGGACACAAAGGAAAGGCAGGAAGCATCACAATCCCTGACTTGAAATTATACTACAAAGCTACTGTGATAAAATCAGCACGGTACTGGCAGAAAAAACACACCAAAAGATCAATAGAACAGATTAGAAGATGCAGACGGAACTACAAACACACTCATCTACTTTATCTTTGACAAAGGGGCCAAACATGTTCACTGGAAGAAAGATAGGGTCTTTAATAAATGGTGCTGGAGGGCTGGGGATATAGCTCAGTGGAATAAGCGCCTGCCTAGCAAGCGCAGGGTCCTGAGTTCGATCCCCAGTACTGCCAAAAAAAAAAAAAAATTGTAAGACAATTCAGTGCTGTGCTCAGTGCCTGGAGGGCAGGGGTTCCTGAATAAATGGTGAGAAATAATAAATGGTGCTGGAAAAACTGGCTTTCCACATGCCAAAGACTGACACCAGACCTATGTCTATCACTATGCACTAAAGTCAAAATGGATCAAAGCTCTAAATATTAAAACAGGAACGCTAAATACACTGGAAGAGAAAGTAGGTGGAAATCTTGAAGACATAAAGGTAGGCAGAGAGTTCATGAAGAAAAACAAAACTGTATGGTAAATACTTCAAAGAATGAACAACTGGGACCTCATCTTATTGAAAAGTTTTTGCACATCAAAAGAAATCACCAACAGAGTAAAAAGAAAACTCATGGATTGGGAAAAAATTTTAGCCTCAGACAAAGGAAAGGAGGAAAAAATGTTCCTCAGACAAAGGACTTCTATTTAGAACGTATAAAGAATTTTTAAAAATCCAAAAATGGGTATCTGAGATGAACATGCTCTTCTCAGATGAAGAAATACACATAGTAAATAAATATATGAAAAAATGTTCAACATCATTAGTCATTTGAGAAATACAAATTAAAACAACACTGAGATTCCATCTCACCCCAGAAAGAGTGGCTATCATCAAGAAATCAACCAATAACAAATGCTGGAGGGGATGAGGGGAAAAAGGAACACTTCTCTACTGCTGGTGGGAGTGTAGACTGATGCAACCACTGTGGAAATCAGTATGGAGATTCCTCACAAAACTAGGATTGGAAGTCCCACTTAACCCAGCTATTCCCCTGCTGGGTATTTTCCCAGAAGAATTAAAAACATCATACCACAGTGATACATATACACCCATGTTTATAGCAGCACAATTTGTCATAGCTAAATCTTGGAAACAGCCCAAATGCCCATCAACTGAGGCTTGGAGAAAAAGGACGTGCTATTTTTATACAATAGAGCATTACTCAGCTATAAAAATGAAAAACTTGAGGTTTTTATAGGTAAGTGGATGCACTAGAGACCATACTCATAAGTGAGTCAGACCCACATGTGTAAACATCATATTGTCTCCCTAGTATAAAAACCTAAAAGAATAAACAAAAGCTAAAATGCACAATGGATATTATGAACGGGAAAGAAATTGCTTAAAGGAAGGAACAACTGGGATGAGGGAAAGGAGAAAAAGAAAGAGAGAAGGTAAAAAACATGTATGTATATAGAAAGTTACCTGGAAAAATTGTACTGCTGATGTCTAATGGCTTATTGAAAGGAACAGTGAATGCTTAAATCTCTCTTTTGATCAGATTTTCATTCTTCTATCTGGTAACCTGAACAACTAAGTTGAAGACAACAATATGCAATATAACAACCATTGGTGTATTCCTACCAACTTCTTGGTGAAGCTTTATATCATTTCTAATGTTTTTAAATTTCTTGTTATTGTCTTTAATGGTTTTGTCAATCTTACATTCTTATATCTGGCAGTCTGAGCAACTTCATTGAAGATAACAATATGTAATATAAAAACAATTGTCAATTCCTATCCTCTTGTTTTGAAATCTTGTAGCATTTTTATCTCTGTTGCTATTTTATTATTTTTAATTCTCTTTATAATAATAAAGAAAAAGAGTTAGAGGCTGACTTTCCCCTCATAATTGTAACAGGGTGCAAGGGGGGCTGGCATGGCCCTCAGGTTCAGGAAGAGACCCGGCCTCTCTCCCACAGTGATTGCACTGGTGATCTCTCTTCATAGTCCCACACGGATGGCACCATCTTGGCTCCAGCCGGGTCAGGATGGAGAGAAAAAGCCACGCTGCTGGTCTGCAAGGACATAACTAGGAAGCTGGGTGAACTACTGTCCCTCACAGTCCACTGATGTCCTCTGGCTGCAGCAAGATGAGAGGAAGACAGAACCATAGTTGGGAGGGGAAGTCATTGCAGAGCTAAACTCTGGAAGTTCTCTGATAGAAGGAAAAAATGGGAAAGCAGATCCTGGGAGACAGTGGTGACTGTCATCCACCTTTCCCTTTTATTTTTGATAACTCTGGAAGTATAGGGTTGATTTTCATTGTTCATTTAATTTACTTAATTTTTCTGAACCATTTCAATCAGCAATAGCCTTTCCTTAAAACTATCTCCAGGACATTCCTACAAATGAATTCCTTACCTGTGGAATTCATAAGTGACAGTGCATGGAACTCCAAAAGTGGCCTCCAAGTTGCTGCATTATGAAGTTTTCTTTCTTCAGAATTGACCAACTTTCTCTTACACAGCTTTCAGCATGCTGAATACTGGAGAGAAAAGATATCATGGATGATAAGGTCTTTCCCCGGAAAGTACAGACAGCAGGGCTGATAGGATTGAAATATGGGTGCATCTGTTCCGGAGCCCAAGTCCTTCCATCCCTGCTCCAGAGAGCAGTGCAGCACATGGTCTGGTCTCCATGGGTGTTGGGTTTGCATTGAACTCAACAGGGATGGGGGGAAGGGGCATTAAACACTGTTAAGTGCCTGGCACGCAGCACTTTCTAATTCACCTTTGTGTTGGGTCATGTGTTGGTGTTGAGACGTGGGAATTCAGTGCAGAAAAGGTTCTGGTTGGAATCTTCCCCCTGAAGAACACCGAGGAATTACTGAGGGTTAGACCCAGTCTTGATAAGCTGGCAGTGTCTGCAGAGGAGAAAGGACCAAGCAGTGACAATGGTGACCTGGTCTCTCACTGCCAAACACACAAGTGGCCGGTTCCATGAATGCTTCAGATACTAAACTAGAATTTTTCCCCTTGAATTTATTGCTTTGACTTCTTATAGGATGGGTGTCTCCAAATACAGAGTACAAATTGTGTGGGAGGACACGGTTGGTAGTAGAGCTTATCAAGTGAAATGACATTTAATGAGCATTTATTATATCTGAGGCAAGTGCTGTGTGCTTTCTGTATGTTAGTTCTTAAGATTCATTGGTGTGCCATGCAGAGTCTGTGCTGAAGAGCTGTCAAAATGCTCTAATAAATAAAATAGATTTGATATCAGAATGACACTACACAGGATTTTTATCTTTTGGGCCTCATGCTTCATTTTGCCAATTATAACACTACTTATGAATTTACTGTTCTCCCAATTAACAGAGACTCACACATGTTAGCATTTTGAACAGTCAGTTTTCTTTTTCTGGTTCTTGTGTTTTTCTTGGCTTCCAGTTCTTTCAGAAAAAGCCTCCAAATGTGCAAATGTCCACTTGAAACTGTGACAGTTTTCCATGTCTACAAGATAGAGCTGTTTATATGACTCCTAGGTTGGATTCCCAGTTCCTATTGTGTGTTTTTTTTTAATTTTAAAGAGAGAAAAAATAATAAAAATTGTACAGAATTTCTAAACAAGATGATAGGAAATTAATAACAGTTACTATATTGTATGTTGTTATCTTCATAATATTTGCTGAGATTACCAGATACAGGCATGCAAAATTGATCAGACAGTGTAAGTACTGCATGCTCCTTTCAATGAACTAATAGGAATTAATAGTACAATTATCATAGCTGTCCTGTTAGCTTTCATCACTGATTGAAATGCATGAGGTGCTCCCTTCAGATGAAGAGGGCTTGGTTTACCCACCGGTTTGGAGGCTTTGAGCTTGAGAGTGGGGGTCCCCTTGGGCTCAGCAGTGGACACCTTGGTGGGGGAGGCGGAAGTCACAGTTCAGACCAGGATCAGGGACCCAAGAGGCCCAGGGACCCCTTTGCTCAAGCTTCTCAGAGCCACCTCAGTCCCTGTGCAGGGCAAGGACCACTGGGACCCTCTCTAACCCAGCTCTGCCCTCCCAAGGCCTCATCTGGGAGCCGACATAGAGTGGGAGGCATCGAGGCAGTGGGGACCCCCCCCCCGGCCTCTGGGAGAGCAGCCTGCCTTCCCCACACTCCGCTGGCTTGAGCAAGAGCCTCACCCTGTGCTCTGCCTGTGAGCCTCACCCTGTGGCCGGCTGGCAGCCTCTCCCCATGGCGAGGATGGGGTAGAAGCATAGCTTTCTGGGATACACTTGCAGGAGAAATCTTTGGGGCACAGACACTTTTGAAAATGATGATTTTTACCACTAGCTTTAAAAATCTATATTGGCGATCTTGGAGCCTTACAAAACATTTTTTCAGATCTCTGTGCCTTTTACCATTTGGGGTTCTTTTAAAATATGTTCAGCTAGCAGATGCAGTGTACCCCTGTAATTCCAGCACTCAGAACGCTGAGGCAGGAAGGTCGCTGTGAGTTTGAAGCCAGCCTGGGCTACATAGCAATTTCAAGGCCAGCCTGCACTACATAGCGAGACCCTGTCACACACACACAAAGTTCAGCTTGCTTTCTTCTGCTCAAAAAAAGTCAAATTCTTTTTTTTTCAGTGGAATACCAGATAGGAAAATATATCTTACCTCACTGTATTGCGAAGTCTGGGGGAATGTGCTCAGACAACGTAACAGTAACTAGTGCTTCTCCCTTTCCCTCTCTTCCTCTTCCTCCCTTTTAAACAACTGACTGAGACTTGCTGTTTATTCTGAAACACCACCACCCACCTACCCTCTTCTCCCAAACTTCAGCTGCTCCTGAGGCAGTTTAAGAAAACGTGTCTGTGGGAAATGTCTCTTGACATTTGCAAGTTAAACGTGGCTCCCTGTGACTGTTTTCGTTGGTGGCAGTTTCCTTTACGCCATGTACACAGGGACATATGTGAGAGGGGTGCAGTGTAGTAGTTAAGAACACAGCCCTGCAGGGTTCACATCCCAGCTTCCCACTAGCAGGTGTCTGCCCTGGGCGCTTCGTTAGCCCTGCTATTCCTCAGTCTCTCATGAGGGAAATGGGCTCAGTGTTGATGCTGACCTGGAAGCATCCTGAGGTTCAGAGCAGAGCACACGCATCAGTGCTGGACACAACAGGCAACTGAGTTTTAAACTATTTATATTTGAGTGAATTAAGACTGTTTCTCCCTCTCGTGGCATGGTAAGCTCCACATGGGGCGGGGCCATGTCTGCAGAGAGCCGTCATTTGTTGAATGAAGGGGCTCATAGTATTGTAATTCGGAAACAATGTATTCAGCTACGTGAACATTTCTATTATCTTAGTGAACATTTCTATTATCTTAATTCGGCTCTAATGTGAGTTCTTTTAATTGTTTCCTGCCACATTTAGAAAAAACTTTAGGAAACTATGAAAATAAATTGGAAAATTAGCTGTTTGTGTTGAATTTCAGTCCAGATTTTCCCTATACCTTTTTAGTTCAAAGGTTCATGGAAAAGGTAATACAATCCATTGACTCTTTATGAGATGTTTCTCAAAATCTTCCTACACAACACTTGGATTTTTTTTTTTTTTGACAAAAGTTTTGACAAAGATCTTCACCCTGGAAATGGTGGCTGTGACCTGGGATGGATACTGGGTTTGTAGCAAAGGACCTCACGTTTAGCAACATTGACTGAGTGTAGTCTGACTTCGTTACAGGTGTGGCTGTCTTGTCAAATAGATCTTGTGGCTTTTTTTTTTTTTTTTTTTGAGAAGAAATGCAATGTCGATTCTGTATTTCTCTGGAGAACACCAGGTACCTAGTCCCAAAGCACAATATGTAAAACTAATGCAGGTTAATTCCCACAGGAAGGCACAGGCAGCCTTCTCTGGGCCTTCACTCTCCTGTTCTTGGCCCTGGGTGTCTGCAGGGCCCATGCTAGATATTAACGACAGTCCACTTCCCTTCTCATCCCACTGCCCTTCCAAGCGGCTTTTTTTTCCACATTGTTAGGCTTTATTTTTCTGTATGATGAATATCATTTTAAAAATAAATCACACAGAATTTGAAGCAATATTGCTTTGACAATTTATATTACATCACAAACCAAGTTTTATGCCAAATCTGATCTATAAAAGCTGTAGCTCTGTTCAGCCAGTATTTGGTCTAGTTTAAATTTAATGCCGAGCTGGCCTACATCTGACAGATTTAATTGTATTAATTCAGGAAAGAGGTCTCCATTTTCCGTATATGCCAGAAGTGATCATGGCTCACGCAGAAGACTGGAAGGACGATTGTGGAATAAACTATTGTGAAGCATAGACTGGGGGGGGTAACAGTGACAGGAACTGGTGCATATCTGTCCCTGATTTATGCTGGTCAGGGCACCTGTGAAAACGTTTTCACGCCCTCTGTGACTTACGATTGAACGGTGGGACATGATTATAAGAAGCTGCGGTGTGCTCACTTGTATTTAGCCAGGTGAAACATCTGTTGGAGCCAGCTAGGCACCCACACGTGGCACTGGCCAGTGAAATCACAGCGTAGTGAGGCCAGCGCCGTCTGTATTCACCTGGACGAGGCCTCAGGTCACACAGTGGCAGTGAGGGCTGTCATAGTCGGGGCATGGAGGGCTACTCACACTACAGAGATGAAGCCTGCTAAGGGCCAGGAGTGCCAGGTCCAGGCACCAGCAGCTCAGGTGTCCTAGGGCCTCTCCTGACGTTGGACGGATGGAGATCCTCTTGCTTCTCGCCCCTGCTGTCCCTCTGAGTACTTGAGCTTGGGGTCTCTCTGTAGATCCAGACTTCCTGTTTTAATGGGAGATCGGAGCAGGGTCCACCCCAGGGAGGACTTTACAGTCCTCCTCTCTAGCAGTCACACGCTGAGATGCCCACAGAGGGTGAGGATGGATATCAAGGGTGTTTATTTCTCAATACTGTGACATTTTGAATTTGTACTGGTTCAAGCTACGCTGTAAACACTTTTTCAAACATAATCATCAGTACACAACACTGTCCGACTCTGCGGCTAGAAGAGGGGTTTTGGTCCCTGGCTGTCCTATCTGCATGTGTGCCTAAGCTGAGGAAAGGCACAGGAGCAGGCATGGTTTCTAACTCCGTGACCCACCGCACTAAGTCAAAGAGGCCGTGTGGCTCCCTAGGGCCTCTGAGGGCTCATTTTCTCCCCCGCTGCTCTGCACAGGTCCAGTCCGCCTTGGCGTGCGTTCCCAGTCCCTAGCACTTGCTACTCACGGGGTATGTATTAACAAACAATGGTACTTACACACATAGTGAGCAGGTGAGTGTTTTTTCTAATAGCAAGGGATTACAAATCCTAAGGATTGATAGGGTCTCTTTCCATGGTGGCCACAAACCATTACAGACATGCTTTTGGGGGAATTTTTGACAAAAGCTTATCTGTATGCTTATGTGTGAGAGCAGTGTGTCTGTCACTAGATCACAGCAGAGAGGTTTGTGCGGCCTGACAAGGGGCTGTTGTGTGTGATCCCCAATCGAGATCACTCCAAGACTGCCAGGAATGACATTTCCCAGAGGCCACCGAAGCTCCCGGGTCCAACACCACTCTTGCTGTTCTGCACTGTGGCAGAGAGTGTGGTTCTACAATGGCGTGGAGCCTCCTCAGCCTGGTCCTTCGGAGCACCCCTCCCCTGGGCTGAGTCTGCCTGTAGCCCACCCAGTGTCAGGCGATTCCCCTAGCAGGTGGCGCTCTCCCCTGCGAAGCTCTTTCTGGCCTT
The DNA here is from genome assembly GCA_004027595.1 of Dinomys branickii. Classification (NCBI taxonomy): domain Eukaryota; kingdom Metazoa; phylum Chordata; class Mammalia; order Rodentia; family Dinomyidae; genus Dinomys; species Dinomys branickii. Next base: position 114,782 of record PVLD010004526.1, on the reverse strand, counting down.
TTTGTGTTGATTTAGGGTTGACATGGATTTAAGTGACATCGGCTGACACGAAGTTCCAACCTACACACGTTGAGAAGTAACTAATTTGGGGTAGATGCACAGCAGTCCTGGCAAGCCCAGACCCTGAACTCTCACCGCTGACTTGAGCAGTCAGGTTTTCCAGGTGGAAATCCGTGTTCCGGCGCACTGTGCGGTGCAGGTGCCCATGCGGCTGTGCAGGCCACTGTGTCAGACTTGCAGACGGCACAGCCACCTCCCGCAGGAAGGTTCGCAACAGCAGCGGCACTGGAGAGGCCGACAACAATGCGAACTCTGCAGGAGCGGGGTCCCAGCTGCTCTGCGGACGATGTCTCGGGGTGGTCCTGTGAGAAATCGGAATGCGGGGGGACAGAGAGCTGGGTATAATTGACTCACAAAGTGGGCGAAAGGACCTCGGAAAGGTCACACCGAAGCCGAGGAGCTGCGTTCCGGCGCCTGCAGGCCTGCGCGGTCCTCCCAGGCGGTGGCCACCGGGTCACAGCCAAGGGCTCTGCCCGCGCCCCGGCCCGAGGAAGCGGCTGCAGCCGGGCAGGCCGGGAGTGTGGCTTCCCACACACTCACCACGCGGGCCGCCCGCACTCCGCTCAGGTTCTCTGACCCCTGTTCCCAGGCTCACACCCCCCCAGCCGCTGAGAGCCCGAGGCTCCCTCCTGTGACTTCCGCTTTCTCTGGATGCGCCTGTCTGTCCGCGCAGGTGTGGTCCTCACGGCCTCTGTCCCTTGTGACTGAGCATCTCCGCGTCTCGCCACTGTCCAGGCTCCTGCGCACGTCTCACCTCTGCGCAGCTGGAGAACAGATCCTTACAGGTCAATCTGCGCCCTGGTTCTTCACCGCCTTGGTGACAGGGCCCAGAGCCAGCCCTCTGGGAGGCGCACGGGCCTCAGTTTCCCCTGCAGCCCTCCTTCTTCCGGACCCATCGTGTCACCGTGTGTTCCCTGAAGGTGTTTCCTGGGCAGCTCAGGCTCTGCTTGCCAAAGCGAGCTTCTCCCTGCGCCTCTCCCAAGCGGCCCTGGCTGCTTCCTGCGCTGGCTCTGCCTCCTGGGACCGGAGAGGCCGCTGCGGTGTTTGCTCTTTCTCGTTCTCCCAGCCCCTGGGAGCCCTTCAGTTTCCTGTCGTTTGTCCGTCTTTATCTTTCTAGTGACTAGGACGGGGTTAGGAATGTAGTCCCTGGAGCTTGGCGGCCTGGGTTTCATTTTGGCCAAACATTTCATCTTGGGAAGTTGAAACTTGACCCAAAATAAATACGTATAAGTAAGTGCAAGCATAATAAAGTTTTTATTGACTAAAGTACATTGACTATTAGTGCATTTTTAAGAGAAAGAAATGGATCATACTTCTTTCCTGAGTGGTGTAAATATATCATCACCAAGAGGCAGCAAAATAGAAAATCTTCTAGTTTTTTTTCCTAAAAAAAATACAGAAAATTAGGAAGAAGTCTTACGGTGTGGAGGTGCAGGTCAGGCATGGACGCTACACCTTCACCGTGGTGTTGTCCTGAACAGAACCCTCTTTTCGCACCACAGCCCCACGGCAGGCCCAGACCTGAGGTGGTTGTGGGGTGGGTCTCAGGGGAGGCCCAGCAGCCCCAGCAGCCCCTCATGTAAGTGCCTCCCACCTGCTAGGGTTTTGCAGTTTACTCTTGGAATTATGTCCAAATTTCATTAAACTATCATCACAAATGTACTATTTAAGATATACAATCTTTGCTATCAGTTTTTGGGCATCATGGATTTCTATATTTATTTTAAACAAAAAGATTCATTTTTTGTTCCTTTATTTCCTTCCAAAGAAAAACATGTTTGATTCTATTAATTTCTTTATGTTAGAAATTCTACCCTTTTCCTATGCAAGAGTGAAGCTAATAATATAAACATCGTGAAAACAGGACATAATAGGCATTCGATACATATTTGTCAGGTTAGATATCACATATCACTTACCTTTTAAATATTGATGTCATAATCTATAAATTACACCAATAAGAATAGTTTCAGATTGTTTTCGATGAGGAGGGATTTCAAATTACCCAAGCAAATCAACCAACCCCTTCTATCAGTGTTTGAATTTAGATCTCAGAATATTGTTCATTTCTGTACTTTGGGTTCACATTACAGGTCATAAATCAAATTTTCTCTAATCCTTTAAGTGTCAAACAATGCTGTGAAAATAAGCCAGCTAATCCCACTTTTACATAATGAGATGTGACTTCAGATAAACACTGAAGAACACAGATAGAAAAGAATGTTTCATTAGAAGAACACAAAAAAGTTGAATGTGTAATATTTTCATAAATCTACTTACGCTCAGAAAGCAAAACTCAGCCAAAGCGCAAGGCATAAAACTTTCTTCCTAAGTAATAACAAACATATTGCCCAAAAAAGCCCCCAAGACATGCCCTTTTTCTACCATAATAAAAATGGAGCATTAAAAATAGCACAATAAAAATAAGGGATCACTTATAAACATGAATGTGATTTTGTTTAAACAGAAAAAAAAAAAAAACCAAAGGACTCTCAGTTTATTGAGCCATGCTGTGGTTCTCAGGCAACTTTGTAGGAAAATAAACACCACTGACTCATGGATGACGATGTAACTTCACATCTAAGTTAATTTCATTTTTCAAATTAAAATTACATCTATAAGTGACTTGTTCAAACTCATGCATTTGAGTTAAAGTCCACGGCTAAACCCTGCATTACAGGAAACCCCTAAGCATGGCAACTGCATATTGACTAACAAGCACAGACCTGCTCATGTAGCCATAATTGGGCTCCCAGAGTTGGCAGCTTTGTATCATTGTATTTTGGGAGAAAGATGGTAACTGCAGGACATTATCGAAATTCTATCATATGCTTCACTGTAAGAAATTGAGATGCTGAAGATACTTATGTTGCTGATTTTATCTCATTAAAGTCATGCACCATTAAAAAAGATAACAAATAGACCAAACAGAGCTTGGGAAATTTTCTCTCTTCCAATCTAAGAATAGAAAAGATCTGGCTAGTGATGGGATACACAAGCGATAATACAGAACTCAGGCCAGCACTTTCCAGCCACGGTTCTTTGCAGAGGTAACGTGCACTGGGAGTACAGAAATCTGTCTTCCCATCTCTTTTAACCTTCACGAGGCTTTGACAAGATTTCCACACCAAAGGTTGATAAAAACAAAACAAAATCAAGTTGCTATTGGATGTAACAAAATATTTGCTTTGAATGCAGATCTGGCTTGAAGATATAAATAAATGTTGGAGATAATGGGACTGTTTATACCCATATATGACCTTGAATATCTTTTAGGAGTATAAGAACAAAAGAGTTCACTGAAGAGAATTTACCAAAATATCAAACAAATCATCCCCAAAATACCTGTGAAAGGGAACATCAAGAAAATAACTGTTCTTTAAATTTAACCCATATTCTCAATGTTTATAGCTTAAACTTGGTGTGATGGAGTCCTCTCCTGCATAATTTCTCCTTGTTCACCAGGGAGAGCTACTGTTTCTTTCTCTCCCCTGGATGAATTGGAAATAGAGTGTTTTACTCTGATTTTCCCTTTTTGTTGCTGTCCTTTCCCATTTCTACCATAATAAAAGCAGAGCATTAAAAATGGCACAGCAGGTGAACTCTTGGAAGAAATACATGGTGTGTGATCGACTTGAGTGGTGGTCAGGATATCACAGTTGCGCGCACGCGCACACACACACACACACACACACACACACACACACACACACGGAAGTTCAGGGAACTCCATAGTTCACTCTGCACCACAGGTGAGCAGTATGCATGGACAAAGGTGCTTTTCCAACAGCTCAGTTTAAAAATTAAGTGGTTATTTCTATTGTATTTTCCTTGTTCACTATTTTTGCCAGGTCTTGCTTTGTAGTCCATGCTGGCCTTGAACTCTCAGCAATCCTCCTGCCTCAGCCTCCTGAGTTCTGGAATTACAGTCATGTTTTTCTATTTTAAAAATATGTTCATTTCAAGAGTAGCAATCTCCTCTGCTACTCTGGAAGGTTTGGGGAGAAGTGTTTGACATCAAAGTCAGGACAGACTGAGAAAGTACCCCACACACTCAGACTCTCGGTGGTGTGGCCAGAAGTAGGAGGACAGCAGGTGGACAGTGCTAGAGTGAGTCCACCCTCAGTTTCTCTTCTCCAGGGTCCTGCAGAAGCAGAGGAGATAGAGAGAAAGCAGATGATGGTAGAAGGTGGGTGTGATGAGATCTGTGGGCACTGAAGTTTGATTTTTACAGCTACTCACAAATTTATATGAATAATCATAACCTAAAATTAAACTTGAAAGAGAAACAGCAACTAACCATCACTTAAGGAACATTCCATGAAACAACTGCCCTTGTCTGTCCTACAATCTTTGCTTACAGTGAACTCTTTGGGGGCTGAAATTTGGTTTTGGTTAGCCTTATTTGCCTCTGTATCCTGCTTTCTCAGTACATGGAAAGTGTCACTTCATACTTACTGAGCTGTGAATAAACACATTTTAAAAGTCTCAGAATGGAGAAAGTATATGGGGACTTCTTAATATGTAAACAAGCTGAACTGCCTGCTTCTAGAAATTAGTTAGGAATAATTGAATGATTAGCAATAGAAAACAAGAAGCAAGCAGATTTAGGTAGTTTGTGAGCACTCATTTGTGAGGTAATTGCTGGGAATTCAGAATTTCCCACAGATACGTACCACACATGGTGAACAGCAGAGCTGCATATCCTCAGGTACCAGTAAGACGACAAGTTCTGGAATTGTTAGTTGTGGCTAACATTTCCTTAACACAGTGCAAGTTATGTTCCACCCTGAATGGCATTAGCCGTCATTTAGACTCTGTCAAAGAAGCATTGTGAGTGTTACGTCGGTACAGGCATGAACGTGTGTGCGGCGTTCAGTACCATGAGCCACTGAGAGTGTGAATTGCATCGTGAGGTTCTACCAAAGCACATTTGTTGCAATGGCTGCAGTCAGAAAGGAAAACGTGGTGACGGGAAGCACCGATGAAGGTGGGGAGGAAGCAGACCCCGGGCGTTGCTGTGGAAATGCCAAGCCACACAGTCATTCTGGGAAGAACAGAGCGGTTTCTATGCAGACAACGTAACCAGTTCCTGTTCGTCACTGAGGGAAGCAAGAACCCTCAGCTGAATTATGCACAGCCGTCAGAAAAGATGCGAGACAGTTACTTACTGTAGAGAAAATGTGTACTGCTACCTTGTATTTAACTCAAGACTTTACAGCAAACACCTGAGAATGATAAATAATTGCAACCCTTGATAATGTTGAAACCCAAACCAGCGGTAGATGGTCATGGTACCCACTCAGCTGAGAGAACCACGGGTGTGAAAACTGTATCAGGGTTTTCTCATGAGACTGTTTAAGGACAAAGTAGAAATTCATTTAACAGTCAGGTCCTGTCTTACTTACTTTTGTCTTGTTATTGAGATAAAATATCCTACACCCAAAGTTAAAGGAGGAAAGGTTTGTTTAGCTCACAGTTTGTAGAGGCTTCAGTTCATAGTTGGCTGGCTCCAAGGCAGGGTGGTGTAGTGGAGGGGTGCAGCAGAGGAGAAACATTTCATGGTAGGTAGAAAGTAGCATAGCAACAAGGGACAACCGCAGCTCCTTCTGTCCTCTGTATCTCACCCAGGCTGCGCAGGGAGGGCAGCACTCACACCCTTAATCCTAGCGTCCTCGAGCCTAGAAGTACACCATGCATAGATCCCAGTATCACACAGTCCAGATCCAGGCACCTCTGAGAAAGCCCCACTCGAAGCCCGTGACCACACAAGGCTCTGAGGGACATCTAGGTGCAGCCACAACAGTCCTTAAGTAGACGGAATCACTGCCTCATACAGCTGATGACCCTGAAAGAATGTTTTGTGAGTATTTTGTTTCTTTGCCTGCTGAAACATTTGTTAGGTGTTGACAAGATAGAATAGTCTGCAGGCAGACCAACTGCTGAAAACAAATTGTTTTATATTTATTTTATAATCAGAGATAGATAACATTATGGCTGGGAGAGAAAGAATAACACTTAGAACTTCATAATACCTAGAGTAGAGTACTTAAAGCATGGATCTTATTATTTTAAAATTTAGAATTTCCTACCTACCATTGAGCCTGACATATTTAAATAGTATTGTTCTAAAAACTCTGAAGTTCTATTGCTAAGCTGATCCTAGAAGGAAAAGTCTGGTGCTGTCTGGCCAGACAAAACCTTCACGTGGTGGACCACCTTGACCAGTGCAGCTTACTGGAGGAAAGAGTTTCCCTGGGGCAGGGCAGGGAGTTCCCAGACCAGGCCCATGGCATTGGGAAACTTGGATCAAACCAGACTTCCAGTAGGCTATGATCTGCTCTCTATACTCAGAAAAGAATTTATTCCCCAATTATTTTTATTGAGCTTTGTATTTAATCATTACTTTTACAATGACTAGAATGATCCTAAGTTGGACACACAGTCTCTGCGAAGTGTGTGTTCTGAATCCCGGTCTTTGTGTCCCTGCTCTGACACGTGCTCTCAATCATGAACCATAAAACTTGGTACAAAACTCAGGCTTCACTCTCCGGCACTTCAGCACCATAAATGGTTTGTGCACCCCTGGGAGCCCTCGATTCTCTTAATTTACTCAAAGCCTGAGCACACTTAATAACTGCTGGGCATGCAAAGCCAGCACCACTAATGGTTGGTTATTTACTCCTTTCTCTCGCCAGATTCTCATGATGGCTCTGGCCTCCCCTGCCGAGTGGAGAGAGAAGCCCACTGCCAAAGCAGATAGTGTGCAGCAAGCTTGCTCCAGGCTGCCAGTTCTCCCTGTATACAATCAGAATGAATCCATCATGCTTGAGCTTTCCGTCTCTGATGTGCCTTGATGTTCAGAGAAGCCCAGGAGCCAGAGGGATAAGGAGTAGTAGATTGTGCATGCTTTATGATTTATTCTCTCTTTTCAACCCCCTTCCGGTGCAGAGCAGCGTGCTGGCGTCGGTCCATCTGTGCACAGAGGGACAAGCCTGGGGAATCTTCCCCTGCTCGGAGGGAAGGCAGGCGGGGTAGGTTGCAACCCTGCTGCAACTGGAAACTTCCTACATTTACCAAGGGGGAAGCCATGGAGATGAATTTCCAGATTTTAAAGTGGCAGTGTGGGGAGCTGGGTGAAGCTGAGTGATCAGGAGGAAGAAAGTGCGAAGATGTGGGCTCTGCACTTTTTACTTCTGACTTCCAGCAAGGCTGTCTTCCTCCCAGGGAGCTTCTACTCGACTCTGAACCTGAACCATTAGCTTGTGTGTGGGGGAGCACACTGGGTTCTCAGCAGCGCCAGGTGCCCGGGAGGGTCAGTGTCAGAGCTGCAGCTCTGTCGACAGGCTGTCAGATGTCGGTGTGGGTCTCAAGGAGAGGGGCTGTGAGAGCGCAAGGGGTAACAGATTCGGTGCCTTCTGAAACTCAAGTAGCTGTGCTAGACAGCTGTCTGAGAAGCAAGTCTCAGGGAAACCAGCCGGTTGTCTGGGAAACTGGGGAAGGGCTTCTTGATACTCTCTCTGTGTGTTAAAAATACACCTCGTGATCCAGGAACACAGTTTATCTTTCCGTTTTATTCCAGACGCTGCCATCATTTCACTCACACCACAGCTTGGCCACCCAGGAGCAGGACTCCTCTTTTACTTGCCTGTGCTACACTCCGCTGAGATAAATGGAGACTCAGTACCTCACGGATCTGTCTAGGAACTCACCACGAAGCCCCTGGCTTACCACAGGAAGGTACAGTTTTACCAGTGATTTAACAATAGCAAATACCTGTTAAAACATTAAAATTTGAATTACTAAATATTTAAATAAAACAAACTGAATTATTCTGAAACATATGTTTCCTTTCTGTGATGTTGGAGGGGTCTTTTGACGAAGCACAGCCTGACGTGAGTTTGTTTCCTAATTCTGCTCCTGCAGGTACAATGAAAAGGAGGAGTTCAGCTGTGGCCTCACTTCCCCACTTCCCACCCCACCATCTCCGACAGCTCAACCAAGGGGAATTCATGCTTTGGACTTGTGTACCACCAATCGCGAAGCTAGTGCAGTAACTGTGTAGCTGCAGAAGTCTTTGGCACAGGCTTCAGAGCCCGGCTCTCCGACAGGAGTCCTGGCCTAGACACTGGGTTGGACTTGGGTCCCTGGGCTGCTTTTCTGACTTCTGTTCCTCACCTGTAAAGCACAGACAACCATGGCGCCCTCAATGGCTGTTTCTGAGGGCAAATGAGTTAATTCGTTGACTGCACTCAGAATGGGTGGAAACTGCACATAACCAACACTAAACTGAGCTCTCAACCTTCGCTAAATGTGCACTTTTCCAGCTGAAAACGGCAGGATGTGAGGTTAATACTCTAAAGCGGACCTGGAGTCTACCCAGTGGATGACTTGTGGCCCGCAAGTCATCCACCTATCCCAGGCCAGCTCTGGCCCAGTTCCCATGGAAGATCCACGGCCCCAGATCCCTGGAATGCGTATTGTGGTCATTTTCTCTGTCTTGAGACAGCTTCTAATTTCACTACCGTGTGCAGTCTGAACGCATCCTGAAAGCCCGTCGCTCAGCTCCACTGAGCAGCAGTCCGCACCCATCCAATAGCACACACGGGGAGCGCTGTGTGAAGCGATCTGATTTCCCTCTCTTCATCACGTGCATTTTTGCCATCTTTTTAGAGAAAACTAATCCTCCTAGGAAGATTTGGAAGGGTTCTACCTTATTTTGTGTCTTTAGCTTCAGCAAGCATAATATTCAGATGTTAGGAATATTGTCAGTGGATATAGCATGGATTCGGAGTGTTATTTGGTGATTTATCTCTTACCAGTTTTTTTTTTTTTCCTTATGAAGTAGGTTAAAAAAAAACCCCTGGAATTATAGTTCTTTTTTCTCCTGCTTCTTTTACTGAGACACTGGACCACTGACTAAGCTTGGCAAGCGCTGGGTTCATGAGGAAGGAAAAATGCTTGTTACAATTGTTATAATTGCTGGAATGAGCAGTAGGCACTTTCAACTTGAGCAAAACGATTTGCGGCAGAGAGCCAGTCCCAAGGGCCCGCTACAGTCAGACCCTATCTTTAATTCCCTCCTGCAAATGCTGACTGTGGCCCTTGGCCCTGGCCAGACCCATAGTCCTCCTTCACACTCCTAACTGGCAGGCTCCGTCCTGGGCACCGCCAGGCCCTTGTCACATTTTCAGGCAGATAACTTGACACAGTATTTGGTGGGGAGCCTGCTGCTATGGATTTCTTTGCTTTCCCCCACTGTCACGCCAGTGTCCCTGAAGTTTGGGCTTGAACATTGGCACACACATCCCAGGACCGGTCTTGGGGCAGGAAGATGGGGTGGACCCAGGGTCGGAGTGACTGCAGGAGAGGATTGGGCTGGTGGAGTGGGGGCTGGGAAGGTGTTGCCTGAGGACAGGGAGCGGAGGGAAGAGGAAAGAATGCCTTCATCAGCGCTGGGGGACGAGGAAGCCTGGTGTGTGCGGCATTCATTTTCCCACAGGAAGGTGTCAGCGGGCTCGGGAAACCGATGATGGCTTTTGTGACCTTCGTGTCTGGAAGTAGTTTCACTGGTTGAAGTCATATAAGTTCAGATAAATCTGCATGTGTTGTAAATGTTTATCTGGCAGGCTGACATATGGTTGTTGCTGAAATTATGGGGTAGAGTCTTATCTTTCCTAGCATATAATTTTTGAAATGCTTTTCTGGATGGTGTTTAAGATAATAAATATGACTGAGTTATTGTTTTATGCTGAGGGTTCTCAGGCTGAGAGAAAGAGGGGTCTCTGGGACTGATCCCCCAGTCTGTGGGAGACTGCAGGAGGCTGCTGCAAACGGAGCCTTGGTGAAGCGTAAACAGTCTGTCCAGGCCTGCAGTGCATCTCCCTCTGCTTCTGGAAATGCTGGGCTGAATGGCTGCGGTCCAGCCACTTTTCTGTGAGAAAACTCTCGAGGGTCACTCAAGTGGGCAGCAGCACAAGAGGCAGGATGCCGGCCACCTCAGTGAGGTTGCCTTTGGCCCTTCAGTGGCTGACCTGAGCCTGACTACCCTCAGACACTGTGGCACAGAAGCCAGCAGAGCCCCGGGACTGGGCTCCACTGCAGCCCCTGCCCCTGGGGCAGGTGGGGAAAGAGAAGTGAGAGAGCGAGGCTGTCCCAGGGTACACTGAGTCCGGAGCTGATGAGGGCAGCCCTTGCTGACCGCTCAAGTCCGGTCCCCATGGTTGGGGGGCTTGGTGTGCTGGTACCCCCTTTATCTGCTGAGGACAGGACTCAAGGTCCAGAGCTGATGCTGGACTCTTGCAGTCCCAAGCAATATACAGCTGGGAATGCTCCCGAATTGAGTAGAAACTGCAGACTTGAGCTAGAGATGTGGAGAATTTTGTCATATGCTCCAAGAGGACTGACCCCCATGCGGCCAGCTGCTCGGAGCCGACAGCTCCACTGACAGAATCAAAGAGCTGCTCCACGTAAGTGGTGAATGCTTCGCCATGCGTAATCCGGCTGCCTATGATCACACCCGTTCCTCACAGGTGAGTCGTATGGAAAGATGGGAGTGGGTTCCGGAGGTGTGGAGGTGGGTGAGCCCTGGGCCCACTTCCATGACTCAGAGTGTCAGGGAGACAGGCGGGGACGAGCTCTGATCCAGCTGTTCATGCACAGTTTCAAAAGGAATTCTCCAGTGAGGTGCATATGGGAAGTCACAGGGGTCTCAGTGCCTGGTGTCTCAGGAGTCATCTCACCAGACATCTTTGCCGAGTAGGAGCAACCAGAGGCCTGAATCTTACAGAGCTTTTGAGCAGATGCAGCGCAGCTGCAGTTGGCTGTCTGATGCAGCTCATTTCCGTGTCAGCTTTCTCCTACTGGATGACAGCTGTTAGCTCTCAGCCTGAGCTCACTTTCGTCCTGCTCAGCTGTCGGGCCTGTGGAGACAGGGGCCCCGGCTCACCGCTGCCCCTCTGGGCCCAGCACGAGTGCGGGGCGACACGGTGGCTCTTCCCCACGGCCACTGACTGCAGGCTCCGCCGCCCTGCCAGGCAGCTGCTCTCATCAACCCGAGGGCCACATTACACGAAACGGGGTTTATCATTCCAGCTCCAAGCATTCTCAGATTCTAAAGTGGAAACCGTTGTATTTACTTCCTTTTTTCTGTTTGTTTCTTGTGGTACTGGGGGTCAAACCAGGTTCAACCACACTTACGCATATCCACAGACCCTTTTTAATGTTTTATTATGAAGGGTCTCCCTCAGTTGCTAAGTTAGGGCTCGATGGGATCCTCCTGTGTCAGCCTCCCAGAGTTTGGGGATTACAGAAGTGCACCACCATGACCAGCTAACTGATTGGCCTTGTACTAACTGTTGGCTCTCTCAGGGAGCCCAAGGGAGAATTTTGAGGGTGAGGCCCCAAGGCTAAGTGTGCAAGATATTAGCAACCATAGCAGTCAGCATGGAGCAGAGCTGCCTGCATCTTTATTATATAATCTTACACGGGTTGTTGTCTCATATTTACATTGTCACATATGCTGTAACCAGTGTATGTGTGTTTACCTGTGCTAAGTCATGGTTACATAACTGTATCCCACTGTGCACCTGTGGTAGACCAGCAGGGTCACGTCCTCAGGTGTCCTTAGGCACACCTGAGCTTTGAAACACTCTGAGTGGTTCCCCACACTAATTTCATTAATAAAGTATTTCAATGTTAGCGTAAGAAAATGTTGAACAGTGGCAAAGTAAAGGTGTAAATTTTGAACAGAACAGTTTGGATTATCCTACTCTACCCCTCAGCAGAAAGCTCACACTGACTCAAACCACAGCTGCCGTGTGTAAATTAAAAGCTATTAATAATAACAGCAAAGAGTAGGTCTCAGGATTAAATACAGCCTGACAGACTGTTACAGAACCAGTTCAGATAACAGAAAACTCTAATTGCTTAAGCACCCACTTAAACATATTCAGGAAATACATAGTCCCATGGAAGTCAGAAAAGCTGAGACAGAGGCCTTTAACCTTAATACCCTGTCACCTATCAAGGTCAAAATCTCCCCAAAGCACACAGAATATATGCATCTTACGAATCTATTTTTACCATTACTCTTACTGAAGCAAAAATTCGATGATGAAAATAGTATTTCCTCCATATTTATTAGAAATAGACATTAAACAATGCATTCCCTTTAACAAAGCTATCACAAATGTGGAATAATTTACCATGCAGACCAGGATGAGGAAAAGCATAAACAGGGTTCTGTCTAAAGTAAGGATGTAAGAAAAGCACTAGATTAAAAAATAAAATACAGTTCCCAGTTTTAAAAAACCTACTTAAAAGAGCAGACATTCGAGCTTCAGAGTTTAGTATATATTCCATAGGCATTAGTTGTACCCACTAATAGCAAAGTTATAGTAACACTGTTAGTCACAGGTAAAAACCAGCTTAAATTATACTATGTTATGTCAGCCACTTTGTCAAGAGGATGACATTTAAGCCAGTACTAAATATTAAGGGTCATGGCAGTCATTGCACAATTTTGTCTGAGGCTGCAGATTTGCTCATGTCATTGTAAGAGTAGCACACTAGCTTAGTAGCATCTGAAAGATCTCTTTTAGTGATGGGTTTCTTGAAAATTATGAGAACTTCAGGGCTATTTATTGCATAAACTGCGATGGGGAATCCATGACCTTGCAATTATTACTAAGGTATGCAGAAAAAATCCCACCGATGAGCAGCATATAAATTATTTCTAGAGTTGTCCATGGAGAGAATCCCATGTTCAGCAGAAATTCATGTCTCAGATGCACTTATTCAGCTGTGGAGTACTGGCGAGATGTTGCTCTGTGTGTGTGTGTGTGTGTGTGTGTGTGTGTGTGTGGCTAAATCACAACTCTAATAGCTATGAAAAATGTTCATGAATGGCTACTGGTAAATTATAATGAGGCAGAATCTTCCTGAGGGGACTTGGATGCAGGGCTGAAGCATTCCTGGTTGTTGGCTGTTGGAGTTCAACACTGATGTGATGCTGTTAAACTCAGAATGCCTGGGCATGTCACTTGACCTTTCCGTGTTTCCATTGAGTTATCTGTGCAATGAGGCTAATAATACTGATTGACCTCATAACATCTAATTAGACCATTGGGAAGCACTTTGAAAACGCTAAGTATCATTTGTTGGCTCTTGGCTTCATGAAAGGTTGTGTTTCTAACACAGTGGTTTGAGGATGTGTTGGTGCAAGCCTGCCACCGTGTCTCTTTGAAGCTCCCTTTGAAGTCAGTGGAATCAGAGTGACTGAGACCCTGCAGTGGGGGCTTTGGGAGTGTGGATGACTTCTCGTGTGTGGGTGGCAGAATGCTTCTCATGGGGAAGTGGCACACTCTTCACAGTATAGGAGTCCGCTGGCTTCTCAGGGGCCTGGGGTGGGATGAGTGACTGCACAGGGGGCTTAAGCCCAAAAGGAGGAAATTCTTGGCAAAGATGCTTGAAAAAGGTTAAATTTATTAAGGAAAAATAACACACATTTTTAGGGAACATAAAGGATAGCTTAAGGTCTTCTTTGGGCGAATTCTCCTCTGCATAGAGCATAGCAGCTACTTGATACATGTTTTCCAAGTAAACAAGATAAGTGGGTAAACAGTGCCACACCAAGTGCACATTACATGGTAATCATGACATGACACCTAACACAGCATTGTGAATGCATTTTATTACCTTTTGTATGTTTCTCTTTTTCTGTTATAGCACTGACCAGATTGCCTATGATGTCACTTATAGAATGTGTTCAGTAATATGCTTTTCCTCAAAGCTTAAAAATCCAAGCTGGAGGGTGTCCCATCACACTGTCAAAATGGCACATATTTGGAAACATCCCATTCTTCCTTGACACCCTTTCCGGACTAAGCAAGCAGTCCCCCAGCTGCTGTCTTTAATCTAACTGATTCTGGGTCCTTTGCACAGGCCACCGCTAAGCTATGGGAACGTTGTTCTCCTTGTGCCTTTTCTTCCAACAGCTTTCAGGTGCCTCCTCTTCCTGCTGTCCCATCCCTGTCTCTAAAGCTATGATTTTGAAACCATCTGTTCTGGGCTAAACTCTGTCGCCCAAATTTGATATCCTGAAGTCCTGATGTCCAGAATGTCAGAACATGAGTGCATGTGCAGACAGCACCTCTAGAGAGGAGTTAAGGTAGAAGAGGTCTTTAGTGTGGCCCTGGTTGACCTGTATCTTTATAAGAAATGGAAATTTGTACCCAGACAGATGGAAAGAAAAGAAGTGAGAACACAGGAGAACACAGGCCATTTATGGAGCCAAAGAGAAAGGCCAAAGGCTACTGATCAGGAAATCTGGTGTCCGTTGTTTAATTTACACCGACCTTGTTTTACTACAGGAACCCTGGGAGACTAATACACAGTCTACAATGCACAGTTCCATGCATTTTTTCAAATGTACTTGTGTAATGATGACGAGTTTTAGCCATCTGGATGAATCAAACCATTATTTTTGAATTTTATCTTTTTAATCCATGTTATTCTCATGTTCTAGAAGGCTACGCATCCCCGGGATCAGAGGGAAGAACACCCAGCAGGAGAGCAACATTTTTCTACTGATCACTGACCTGGGTGTGTCATCTCCTTTATTTCAAAAGATTAAGGTGTTCAAATAAGGTGGTGCATGTGGAAACCTTTGGAAGAGCAGAAACTGTCAGCCTCTGGCTTTCTAAACTCTGGGTAATAAAGGTCCTCAATCTACATGTCCACTGCTCCCTATCTGGAGCTCAATCCTGACACTTTTCAGAAGCACCATCTACACCACCAGGAGGAAATTGGCCTTGGCTGCCCAAAGCCCTCTATCTTATGGGCTAGGGGTAAAAGTTCCTTGAGCACCTGCATTTCTCTAGAGGTCCTGGTGTTGATGACCCTTCCATGCTGTGTATTTTCAGCTTCATTTCTGACTTTGCATTCATGGTCATTGACAGAAATCAGAGCTTGCCTGGAGCAATAATCTGTGTGTGGAGCTTTCTGTGGCAACTTCCTTGCACTTGTGGCCCCCCTGCCAAGGTGCCACACCCTGTGCTCGAACCTTCCTTGCAGGCAGTGCTTGTTCCCAAGAGTGTAACAGCTCCCTGGCATGCTGCTGCCTTGTGATGATGCACACTGTCCTTCAGAACGAGGCCCTGAGCATGAGCCCTGAGCCATCCCAGCCTCGCTGGCCCTTCTAGGTGTGGTGTGGCCTTGGCCATAGGGCCTGGCCTCTGGTCCTGTCTTGCCTGTGTTCTTGCTGCTCCTCCTTGGCAGTGTTGCTGCCACATGGCATTGTTTGTCTGACTCACCACATGCCATGCAGGGACAGAGCCATTCTCCTGTCTTACTACAGCAGGTCAAAGCTAGGCTCAGTCCCTGTCCTTTGTAAGAATTCTTCTCTATTGTTTCATAAATATTTCCTCTCTTGGCATTTCTAAAGTGTTTTCAGTCTACAGGACAAAATGTAGTCCTCAGTTGTGTAACTGATTATATTCTTGTGAATTATTTCAATCAGTTTTTTGCTTGACAATTACATAACAAAGTCTCAGTTGTATACTTTTGTATACAGGTGTGTATTTTGAACACCATAAAATATAAATTTTAAATAGATTCAGAATAAAAATATCCATTTTTTTCTTGCACAGTAATTACATTTTTTGTGAATACAAGTTTTAAATGTAGACTACATAGGTATATTTTTTCACATTATTTTCAGGATGCCTTTGACATTCATGGGTTTAAAGTTTAACGTAATTAATTTTGTCAGCAGTTTTTACTTCATATTTATGCTAAGTCAAGCCATTCCATAAACTCAGTTGAATGTTTCAATGCATTTCTTTTGGTTCTTATATTTAATTATCTTAACTCTTTAATTCACACAGCACATTATTAAATTTATAAATGCATGCACACACTGATTATACATAAGAACAGACTGGCAAGAAAGATCAAAATATTAATATGATTATGTAATCATGTCTGAGGAATAATTATTCTGCTTTCTTTCTACATTTCTATATGCAATTTCTTTTCTGATATGCAGTTTTATTTCTTCATAATTAGAAAAATTGATGAGGCAGTAACTAAGCAATTTTGAAATTAATTTTGAAATCTACCTATTTCTGTATTGTCTTACATAATAGACATATTTTTCCTAAGCTTCTTATTCACTGATTTCTCTCTATCTCTCTATATTTTATTTGATCTTTTATCTTCTTAAAATGGACTAAGCATGATAAATGGTATGATCATGTAAATGTGCACAGCATCTGAAAAAAAGAGTAAAATTGTAAGAATTTAAGCATCTTGTTTTATCCAAGGTAGTTTCTGCATTGGTAAAAGACAAAAATTGACTCTTATAGCTGGTATAAGACAGTGGTGGTCACCTCTGGCACCCACCACAGGTCGGTCTGGCATCAGCATGGACACAGCACTGCGCAGGAACCAGGGCTGAGGGCAGCAGAGACCGGGCTGTTGTGGGCCGCGCTCACCAGGCCTCTCTGCCAAAGCTGCAGCTGAATGCGGAAGTGACATCCCAGAGGGTCCTTGGTCAGAGCTGGTCCCTGCCCAGCAAGCGCAGCAAGATGCAACCTGGCAAGACTCAGAACAGACAAGGAACATACTCAAGCACAGCACCAAGTGCTGCTTCTGTGAGATGACTTCGGGATTTAGCTAAGGGTGTTTCTCGTATCTCTTTCAAACACTTTTACATTTAAGGCATTTGTGTTTTTCTTCGTGTTACAATGATGGCACTGAAACCCTTTGAAACAGTATTACAGCGAAAACAGGGACCCGCTTAGTTACGGGGATAAAGCTGGTAAGTCCTGGTTATTACACATTCTGTGTGCTTAAGAGGAGGGTATGGTCTGGGGTAGTGTCATGGCAACTATTTCCAATTTTTTAATTTTGTTGACTGAGCTAAATAGGAAAAAAACATTTATTTAAAAGAAAAAAGTTTCCCTTTTATACAAGACATTTGATAGACAAAACAAGGATATCATAAAACGTTTAAACATGTAGTATTGTGATAGATATCTTTATACTACCATAGGAATATGCAGTAATTTAAAGCATTGCATGAAGAGATAAAGCAAGAAGAAAATTAAAACATTGGATGTGATAAGAAAAGAATTTAAGGTCAACAAGCCCATGCTAAGATTAAGGCAGAGCCAGTTTCTGGGTCACCTCAGTGATATCCTTGGCCTTGAGAATCAGTTTTCATAGGGTCTGTCCTTCCAAAGATCCTCTGAAATGAATCTTGATATTTTTCCCACAACATAATACATTTAGAAGAAAGAACCCAACAACTTCCTTCCAATCATTTTCCACTGAAGTATTTTTGGTGACCTTGTCAAAATAAAATAAGTTTTTATCAACTGGTTTAATAAAAAATAATAAATGACTATATCATTTGGTTCTTTTCCTGCTAGATAGATGTCTTCATCCAATCCGAATTATCTGAAAGTGTTTTTCAGGGAGGGGAACTGCGTGAAATTGCACATAAAGGCAAAGCTGTCACAGCGCTGTCTCTGGCCTGGTGATACGTATCCGTGGGGAACCCCTCCTGAGAACTGTGGCTGGCCATCGACCCCTTGGCGGTGATGTCAGGTCTTTCTTGTTTTCAGCAGAGCACCTCTTGTCTCTATGGTACCCTCTGTCCTTGGGCTGCTCCACTGTTCTCCCTTCAAGCCCACACCAAACTCTCCTGGATTTCCGCCTCTCTCTGGAAAGCGGCAAAGAGAATGGGGCTCCGGCCACAGGACCAGGTCAAGGGGCGGAGTCAAGAGAGCCTGTACTTGAACTTTCTCATCAAATCTCTTCAATTCAGTGAAAATGCTGGGACGCATGACAAATTAAAATCACTGAAGGACAGAAGAGAAGTCTTATATTACACATTATTTCTGAGAAGAGAAGTTTTATATTACATATTATTTCTGAGAGTTGATAAGAAAACATTTCAAACTTGAAGGAGAGAAACTATGGCCATTTGGCAGACTTGACCTTTTTCCATCTGGTTATGGGGCCTGACGATTGGTGGGGTGTCCAGGGGAGAGCTCCAGATGTCAGAAGCCGCAGCAGAGTGGCCATACTGGACTGGTGAGAGCATGTCCATCGTAAAGGTGCCCAGGCCCAGGGTTCTCAGGAAGGGGAGTTGTCACAGCTGCCTGCAGTGGGACAGGACAGTACAGGACTGGCAAGGGGAGTTGTTTGCTTCAGGTGCACTGGGGTCAAGGAGGAGCCAGGCCCTTGCAGGTAGTGAGCAGTGATCGTTAGGACTTGGAAGCCATGGGAGGCTGGGTTTTTCTTCAGAAGTTTAGCAGGGGTGAGGAGCATGAACGGAGGTGACCAAGAGCTGTGCAACTCCTGTCCTGGATGATTTTGTCTGTGATATCTGATCAGAGAAGACTGCAAGGGACCAGTGTGATCACCTATGGAGACCCCAGGTACCTGGTGCAGAGTAGTGAGTGGAAAGGAAGCAAAAAAGTATTTCATCCTTACCAGGATAAAGAGCCAAGACCAAAAATAGAGGAAAAAAGAACTTAACTGGACATTAACACCCAGCTTATACTGTGTTCCCACTGAGGAAGAAAATCAGGGTTAGAAGCATGGTTGTGCTGGTGCGGTGGTTTGTTCACTGCTGAGGCTTGCTTGGACACATTTTTAACCATGTAATGATGACATGTCATATCTGAGGGGAAATTGTGAAAAAGGAACTGTCTCACATGTCAAGCTGTGAAGGCTGTGGTCTAGTAAATTCAGGGCCAAACTTGGATGAGGAAGACAGGTGGTCACACCCTGGCTGTTGGCTGTTGGAGTTCAACATTAACCAGACGTGCTAAGGGACTGCATCACCTCGAGGGCTCCTCTCCTCTTTGTGAAACAAGGTACAATTGCAGTGGCAATCTCTTCTCCATCAACACCCACACCTTCTTCCATGGAAATCAAGCTCACAGTTCTTAGCTGGCCAATATATGATTCCAAATAAACACTGCCTTTTCTCTCCTGCCTCTGCAGATAGGTGCGGCCATGTAATTAAGTTCTGGACGGAATTAAGTTAGAAGTGTCATGCAGCAGCTTTAGCCCTAACCCTAACTCTAAAACAACTCTGAGAATTTCATCTTAGTGCAGAAAAGATAGGCATCTTCAAGAAATCAAATAATAAGAGTAACAAGCTGGCAAGGATGTAGGGAAAAAGGAATCCTCCTAGGTTGTTGGTGGGAATGTAAGTTAGTACAACTACTGTGGAAATCATTGTGGAAATTCCTCTAAAACTTAAACTAGAAATTCCATATGACCAACTAGTCCCCCTCTAGGTATCTTCCCTAAAAAGTTAAAGACATAGAGTAATACAAACACACCCATGTTTATAGCAGCATAATTCAACATAGCTTGATTTCTAAAGGGACCTGTGTGTCCACCAGCAGGTGAATGGATAAAGGGAATGTGGTATTTACACAGAGGGGCCCTTCTACGCCATGAGGAAGGTAAACTTGAGTCATCTGTATGAAAAGGGAGGCCCCTTGAGACCATAACACTAAGTGAAATAAATCACACACACGCAAGCTTGAATATCACATGGTTTCTCTTATATGAGAAATTCAAAGTATCATAAAGAGCAAAATAAAATGTAGGTAACAGAAAGTAAGGAGCTAGATCTCTCTCAAATAGGAAGGGGATCAAGAGGTGGGAGGAGAGGGAAGAAGGTCAAAGAAAGGAGGGAAGGTGGGTTACATGCCAGCACCGACTCCACATGAAGAATAGACACTGTGTGCTGCAAACATAGACTGATAAAGCACTTCCTTAGAATGACGGCCCTTTTATTTTTAAAATTATTTTCCCACCCTGTTGTTTAGAATGCAGGTACTATGTGCTAGAAAACTTGTTCCTTAGGGACTTGGCGAAGCACAGTTGATTTGTCAGCCTTTGTGGGATAGAAAATAGATTTCTATCCTATCTACCACTACTGCTATTCATTGCAGAAAACAATCCTAATAGAAGCTTATCTTACAATTTTTTAGAATCAAAAACTACTATCAAAATCCTGGCACACAGTGACAGCATAATAAATTGTGGCTGATTGAATGAATCCATACTAAACAAAACATTTTCAGATTTAGATTGTTATCAATACATGGCTGCATATAACTCATTTTTCTTAAGAGTATCTTGGGACTGCTCTCAGTGATGCAGCAAGTGGAACAAAAGAAGCAGAGAAAATAAGAAAGACAGTGAAGTCACAAAGAGGTCAGCTGTTACTGCCCTTAGGAAGCCTTCATTCTCCGAGAAAGAACCTTCAATGTTCTCCTCCATGTCCCCAAGGCCTCTCCACCCAGTGCCGTATTTCCTGGTCCCATCTCATAGCTCTGTGTAGGAGGAGTCTTCCCTCCTCCTCCTCCAGAACCACGGTGGGCCCGGGTCCTGTAACAGGTGGGCTGTGCCACCAACCCCACTGGGCAGGCAGGGCAAGTTCTGGACCTGGTTGTCTGTTCTTCCATTCCTCCCCAAGAGCTTGGGAGGATTTACAGAAGTGCTGATTGGCTCCAACTCACAGAAATTCTATTAGACCTAAAGCTAGCTTCACTGGTCAGACTGGGGTTGAGCAGGAGGTAAGCACTTTGTGAAGCCTTTCGATTTCCTGGTGGATTATAAAGTTGTTCATCCAACCAGCAGGCACCAGGATGCGTGCGGGTTGCTGTGTTTTCAGTCTCTCTGTGACTGCAGCCTTGGTGACGTCTGCCCTTGGGCCTCTTCTCCAGCCGCTGCTGTCCTCTCTGCAGCCTGCTGCCGTCCCTGCCTCTCACCCCTGAGGCGGCCCAGTGGGCCCTGGCTCCCAGTGACTGGTGCTGAGGTGCTGGTGTGCAGTCCTTGCAGGGCAGCGTCCAGCGGGGCCAGGTGTGGGCACAGCAGCAGGGAGCAGCCAGACCTCCCAGCCTAGGGTGTGGCACTAGTTCCTCACCGTGTTTAAAGGAATTTCCGTATCTTAAAA
Organism: Dinomys branickii; assembly: GCA_004027595.1. Taxonomy (NCBI): domain Eukaryota; kingdom Metazoa; phylum Chordata; class Mammalia; order Rodentia; family Dinomyidae; genus Dinomys; species Dinomys branickii. The sequence continues at coordinate 93,730 of PVLD010004526.1, read as the reverse complement.
AATTCATGTGTTTGCGACTTTTTCAGAATGAAATCTGCTCATATGGCATGTGAAGATGCCAAAAACACAGTTGTAAGTACAAACATAGTTTTTACACGTGCACTGTGATCCCTCTTATATTCCTTGTTATTACCAGACGATTGCTATTAAAAATGATATAGGGAAATGTGTTTATTTTTAAACTAATGTAGTATGTTGATGTTGTGGCTATATATAATCATTTATGACACAGTAGAATGATTTTAAATCTTTATGACTGTGGTTATAAATTTTAAGCAACAAAGTGCCCCAAGAGCTTATTATTAAATGTAATACATCATGAGTACTGAAAAAAATACCCAATACATTTCACTAATCATCATTAACTGTTCCTCTGCAATTGTCTGTAAAATATAAAAGCCAAAGGAATGGGGTCAAGTTTTCAGAGAAGAAACAGATACTTCTACTATTAACTGCTGGGCAGATGAGGAGTTACACCCTGATTTCTAGGAGGATTAACCAGGGTTCTTAGCAGAAATGCAGTGTTTTGGGCCAAGGTCTAGGATAAAAGAAGGGTTGTGTATCACAGGTCTGGATCTTCCTGCAACATCTGTGTGCGGGAAATAATTCCCTTCAGCCCCTGGACAGGGTGGAATTCGAGACAGAAGTCTATGTAAGGAAGGACCAAGCTCTCAGTGCACAGATGTGTGGATACAATTAACATCGTTAATGTCATTCTGTGTGGCCAAGGGACAGAGGTGACTAAAAAAGTATAAATTAAGAGACAGTCTCAGCCACGTGGGTGTCCGTTAGACTCCCGTAGGGCTAGCTAGGCTGAGTAAGCTTTCACCATGATTAACCTGCTGTTAGTCAGAAAATTGTTTTATTTCCACTAGTGTTAATTTCCTGAAGTTTAAACATCTCTATACAGTAAATATATGATACACTGTAGCTTTATCCCCCCAGTTCTTCTGTGAATCTGGTTCTCTTTGGACTGCTTCCCAGCCTCTTCTGGAAAACATTTTTTTGTATCTATGGACTTTCACTCATTAGAGAGAGGTAGGTATAGAGAGTGTTCTGCACACTCTTCCAACATCTTTATGTCAGGAGAGTTATTTAGCAGAGGACGCCAAGGATCACTTAGCTCGTGATTTTATTTCAGCATGAATTCTCAACCTCTATCTATGAAAATTAGGGCACCTTGAATGACATTTTTAATATTCATAACCCAACTCTGTAGAAGCACCCAAGCCAAACATATATGCCTGCTGATTCAAAATGGCCTATTCATGTTTCTCATTCATTTCAATGTATGTAACATGTTGCTTTCCCATCTAGAAGTCAGTCAACAAATAATCCTTATTTTCTTTCAAGGTGGCACTCTGTCTTCCAACTGTTCTTTTTGCTAGTTAGAAATGGAAATAAAATCTTTACGTAAGTATATAATCCATGATTCCTCTGAGACCGGAGCTGACTGCTTTGCCAAACTCAAAAGTCATACTAACTTGTGCTCAAGTGGGACATTTAGGCCTGGACTAGTGTAAAAGACAGAAAACACCAATGAGTTTCCCAAGTTTCACAGCTGAGAGCAACACTTTACAGCATTTTATCTCTGGTCACCAGAATGTGTGCAGAGTTCTCCCCACCATCAAGCAGAACCCAGTTAAACTCCCACAGGAGAGCCACGGAGAGGACACGGACTGAGGCTGCCACGTGGACCCCTCAGGCCACCCTCCTGCCAGCAGGTGGGCTCCGGACCCCTGCTGAGGTTCACCAGGGCCTCAACTCCCCACCTGCAGCCCCCTCGGCCTCCTGGCTGGAGTGGGGGCTGAAGCTTCCATCTTGGTTTCCCTGGCAACCAGCCCTCTTCTGAAGCCAGCCAGGACCCTGAGGAGTCATCTCCTCAGAACAAAAGATCATCGTGCCCCCAGGAAATCCCAGCATCTAGGAGTGTTGTGTTATCACTTGGGAAGTTACACAAGCCTTGCCAGCTCTACGAGAGGAACAGGGTCAAGCCCAGATGTGAGAACAAGAGATTCTCCTAGAATCCCTCTCTTCAGCCTATTTTCTCCATGTCAGGAGCCAAGGGTGGAAACTATATGATATTTCAGTTGCAGCATAGTATCACAATTAGGGTCTGCAGAAGACTTTGGAATCAGACTTGGAGAAGCCAAGGGACAAAGAAAAGTGCCCTATTTGAGGACTCCTTGTGGCTAATGGGCCTCAGTCACTCAGAGCCAGGTACCCGCAGTCACCTGGAGGCCACGACGTATGCAAGGATAGCGACACATCCTCAGGTGCCCCCACGAGCATCTCTTCTATCTTCGTTCTTCTCTTTTAGGGTACTGCCTCTGTGTGTGTGTGTGTGTGTGTGTGTGGGTGGGTGGGTGGGTGGTGGTGATTCTAGTGCAGGCTGACAGAACTCCCTCCTAGAGAACCCTACTCATGCCCACCAAAACTCTGAGTTTGTTAGTGTTCTGTGGAGTGGAGACTGAGATATGAAGCTTGGCCGGCTGGATGTTGGGGTTTTCTATCCTTCAAAGGAAAGGGAGAGAGGGAAAGAGACACACACACAGACAGAGATGGTGAAAGGAGAGTCTCAGATCCAGTCCTTTGAGTTTCCAGACGTTTTCAGTCTCTTCATGTTTCTGGCCTTATTAGATTGCACGGAGACCAGGAGAAGACCTACTGAAGCTCGAACATGTCTGCTGACCTCCTTCGGAAGAGAAAGCCAGCACATGCATCGCCCCACAGATGCTGAGTATGTGCAGCTGTCCCCTCTACATGACCCAGTGGTGCTGGGAAGCCATCCTGCTGAGTGACTGCACGGTGCTCTGTTAGTAAGTTTTACCAACTAGTTAAAGCGCTGTGTGACAAATGTAAAAAAATTGGAAGAAAAACGTAAACTCTGAACTGGTTTTCCTGTACTTGCTTAACCATGGATTCACTCATTAACAATTTGGTCTGCACAGGTCTGCACATAAGCAAGTACTGGAAGTACAGGTACATTTTCCACACTACTAAGGTGTGATCTAGAGACCTGCAGACAGGCAAGTAAATCATTGGTTACAATCCAGGGAAATAACTGATGGAAGGGGACAAAGTGGGCCCTAGGGTGACATGGGTATCAAAAACATACAGTGACACTGCAGTAGAAGAGCAAACTGCCTCTGTTACTAGACGCCTTATGGGGAGAAGCAGAATCTTTTGAGTGGACACTTGGCCTTTGGCCCTGATTCTTTGTACAGAGTAGTTAAGTCCCTTGAGCTTTCCTATGACACAGGAGCTCCTTTTGTTCCAATAGTAGCTCATGGAGAGCTGAGGATGGGGCTGGTTGCCATGGGAACCAGCCTGCGAATCAAGGATGTGACTACTCAGCTCTACCATTCAGCTGCTGGAAGGTTCAGTGAGTCAGAGTGGCCAATTGTCCCATCAGTCACATCTGTGTCATGAATCCTCTGCAAATGCTCAGAAGTGGATGAGAGCTGCCAGCTGCTGTAGATGCTAGGAGGCAGCTCCACGGTACCAGACAGCACACAGAGCTCTGTGTTTTCTCCACATCTTGCCCCATACATGGCTTCTGTCTGTGTTCATTTGTTGCCACACCCTTTATTAATATAACCTAGTTAGCCTTGGTGTTGCCCTGAGTTCTGTGGGCTCTTAGTCAACTAATTAAGGCTGAGGAGGGAATTGTGGGGAGGCCCAGCTGCGAGCTGGTGGTCGAAGGTAGAAACTACAGTGCAGAGCTGAACTGGGGAAGGGGGTCTTTGGGACTGAGCCCTTAGCCTGTGGGACCCAGTGCTCTCTCCAGATTTGTGGAGAAGGACATTCTTTAGTTAATCTTTCAATGTATTGCCTCAGGCCTCACCTAGCCTTGATTGTTGGGTTCTGGAGGAAGCCTAGCAGAAGCTTTGTAAGCTTTGCTGTGGTGTGCAGAAAGGAATGGTGGCATGACGGCTATCTAGTCAAGTCTCAAGCCTGTGGTAACTGAGTTGTACTGTCCCTGCTAAAATGGTTGATACCCACCCATTAGCCCAGTTGCCTCTTTTGTTTTCTCAATAAAAGGTTACTGAAAATGCTATTCGAGGCTGCAGTCCAAGGGGCTCTAAGCCCCCTGATCCCAGAATTTTGTCTCTCCTGTATTTCTTTTTCCTCTTTCTTTTCTATTCATCCGTGGGTACCTCATTCTCGGGACCTGTTCACCCTGGACAGAAATGGATATAAGACCTACACAGATTGGAACTGAACTAGGTTTTAACACATACAGTTGGTCTCCACTGGAGAATCGTCTGATGTGTGTGACAAGATCACCAACATCTGTTGTCAGGAGAAGGCAGTGTGTGTGAGTAGCAAGAGTGTCACTTGTTTTGATTATCATGCAGACATCTAACATGAGCTGAAGACGAAGGAAGTCTGCAGGGACAGCCTTATGATTAAGGTAAATCTTATTAGACAAAATGGAGTAAACAAAGACTAACACCCCCACCATCAAAGAAAAATGGGCAAAACTTCTAAGCACTGAGAAGAGCAGTAAAGTAGTATAAAAGAGGTGTAAAGGGGCATCACCCATAGCACTCTGAGAATTCTCTCCAAGGTACGTTTTCCTCTTGGAAAAGTCACAGCAGCCCTGAGGCGAGTATGTGGAGTGCAGCAAGGGGCACACCTGGTAGGCTCTGGGGCTTCCTCGGTCACCAGGGGAAGATGACAGAGCTGAACCCCAGCACCAGAATCGGGTGCGGGTGAGTAACTCTTTCCTTGACACCATGAGTTGGAAGGAGGAGGGGCTGGCCTTCCCACTATTTTGAATCATTTAAATGAAGGTATTATTTCCTTAGTGCTTTATTTAAAGACAAATTTGGTAGCTTTTTTTGGCATGTGTGCCTGAGGTCTTTATCTCTTTCAGGAGGATATCTTAAAAGGGAAAGCTGGGTCTAATGGAATCTCTAGTTTTAGTTTTTTGGGGAATCTCACACCGATTTCCACTCCCACCGACAGTGCGAAAGGGTTCCTTTGCTTCTGCGGCCTCCCCAGCACTTGCTATCATCTGATTTCCTGGTGGTAGCCATTTTTGCTGGCGTCAGATGGAATCTCAATATTATTTTAATTTGCACTTCCCTAATGGCCAGCAATGTTGAACATTTTTCATGCATTTATTGGCCATTTGTACTTCTTCTGAAAAGTGTCTATTCATTTCAGTTGCTGATTTTTTGTTGAGTCTTTTATTTGGGGGGATCTAATTTGTTGAGTTATTTTTTTTTCTAGCTATTAGACCTCCATCCAAGGAGTAGCTGGAAGTGGTTTTTTTTTCTTATTATGTTGGTTGTCTCTTTAGTCTGTTGGTTGTTGCTTTTGCTATGCGAAAGCTTTTCAACTCAGTTGGACCCCATTTGTTGATTCTTGATGTTATTTCTCAGGCAATTGGGATTCTTTCTAGAAAGTCCTTGTTTTTGCTTATGTTGTGAAGAGTTTTACCTATTTTATTTTACAGTAGCTTGAGTGTTTCTGTTATAACATTTAGATCTTTGATCCATCTTGATTTTAGTTTATGGTGAGAGATATGGGTCTGGATCCTGTCTTCCTCATGCAGATAGCATGTGGATCACCGCTGGAATAGGGGCTGTTTTTCCTCTAGCTGAATGTGCTTGGGGTTGTGTCTGGATCCTCCATCAGTTCCATTGAGTTTCATGTCTCTTTTTGTGATGGTACTATGCTGTTTATATCACTGTAACTCTGCAATATAACTTCACGTCAGGGGTTGTGATGCCTTCTGCTTTGCTCTTGTTACCAAGGATTATTTTTGCTTTTCTGAGACTCTTGCGGTTCTATACGAATTGTAGGGCTATTTTCTCTAGCTCTGTAAGGAATGCTATTGGTATTTTGATTGGGACTGCATTAGATCTGTACATCAGTTTTGGAATTGTAGCCATCTTGACAATATTTATTCTACCTATGCACAAATGGGGGTATCCTTCCATTTTCTGATGTTCTCTTCAATTTTTTGAGAGCACTGTAGTTTCTGTTGTAAGACGCTTTCCACATCCTTGGTTTGGTTAATTATAACTATTTAATTTTCTTTCACACTAGTATGAATGGCACTGTTCTAATTTCTTTCTCAATGATTTCATTATTGATGTATCAGAATGCTATTAATTTTTGTGCACTGATTTTGTATCCTGCTGTAGTATTGAATCTGATTACTATTTCTAGGATCACTTGATGGAATTTTTGGGTATTCTATGTAAAGTATCATATCTTCTGCAAATAATGATAAGTTGGCTTTACCCTTTGCTATGCATTTCCCTTTCATTCCTTCCTTTGCCTGACTGCTCTGGTTAATGTTTTGAGTACTATATTGAAGAGGAGTGGTGACAGTGGACTCTTTTACTTGTTTCTGATTTTCAAGAGAAAACTTTCAGTTTTTCCCCATTTAACTTGACACTGGCAGTAGGTTGGTCATAAATGGATTTTATCAGCTTGAGATAAGGTCCTTTGGTACCTGTTTTCCTCAGGGTTTTTATTATACATAGACATTGGATTTTGTCAAAGGCTTTTTCTTCACCTATTAGGACGATCATGTGATTTTTGTCCTTGCTTCTGTTCATGTGATGGATTACATTTATTAATTTACATATGTGGAGCCATCCTTGAATCCCTGGGATAAATTCCACTTGGTCATAATATGCAATCTTTTTGATGATTTGTTGCATTCTGTTTGCCAATAACAGAATTTAATGTGGATTTTTGTGTCAATGTTCATTAAACAGATTGGACTATAGTCCAATTTTGCTTGGATCCTTTTCTGGTTTTGTAATCACAGTAATTTGATCTTCTAGGAATGATTTTAGGAGTACTCCTTCCCTTTGAGTTTCATTAAAGAGTTTGAGGAGCATTGGTATTAGATGTTCCCTGAAGTTCTTACAGAATTTAGTAGCAATTCCACTGAGACATGAGCTTGTCTTGATAGTTTCTTTTTAATTACTGCTTTAATATCATTGCTTGTTATTGGATTATTTAGAGTGTTTAAATCTTCTTGTGTCAGTTTGGTCATGCATATACATCTAGGAATCAATCTAATTCTTGTGAATTCTCCAATGTATTGGAGTATAGGTTTTTAAAGTGTTTGGTAATAATCTTATGGATTTCAGTGGCATCCATTGTGATTTCCCCTTTTTATTTTAATTGCACTGAGTTAGGCATTTTTTTTCTTTTTTGTGAAATTGGCTAAAGATTTGTGTGTTTTGTTTATTCTTTCAAAGTACCAGCTTTTGAGCCAGGCATGATGACACACACTTATATTTTCAGCACTTGGGAGGATTGCTGTGAGTTCAAGACCAGCCTAGGCTACTCACTGTATAGTAAGTTCAAGGCCAGAACTACATAGCAAGACCCTGTCTCAAAACAAAACAAAACAGAAGAAACAAAATAAGATTTACGATTTATTGATTCTTTGTCTTTTTTAGTCTTAATTTCATTACTTTATGCTCTGACCTTCACTTTTCTATATATAAATTCTTTCCTTATATTTGGAAAGTTTTCTGCTACTACTTCTATAAACAAGTTTTCTATGTCTTTTGTACTGTTTCCTGATCCTATACTAATTCAAGTTAATGTTAGATTAGTGGTCATTGCACAGTCTAGCAGCCGTTGGATCAATGCTTGTCATTTTGTTGTTTTTAGGTTATCTCTGAATAGCTGACCTCTCGCACCAGCCCTGTCTTCTTGTCTTGATGCTCTGTCTTTGCCCTGATTTCTTCTGATGCTTCCACTTTCAATAGGAGTTATAATGTCGGTCGCATCTGCCTTAAAATATATTTAAAAATTAGGATATTTGGTTTGAACATAGCACATTACATTTAGAATTTTTCCTCATTTATGGAAATAATCCAGAAAGAACACAGGAAGAGTGAGGTCAGCAGCTTCTTGGACAATCTGGGGAACAAAGATGCCTAGAGATGCACTTCTGTATCAGCAGAATTTAGGACCTCTAAACTTTCTCCCTGCTTCCCAAGGTGAGAAGAACACCTCAAATTGTCATGATCAGGTTTAAGTAACTTTGGAAATTAATCAAAAGCTTATAATAATCTGAGGTGTGTTTGTGCAAAAAGGGGACCCTTAAGAGTGGTGAGTTTTCTGGAATTTTACCTACTCTCTTCCAGCAGCCCTCTCTCCAGCTCGACAGTAGCTTTATAAACCCTCAGCCTGGGAGTTAGCAAAACCCAGCAGCCCAGTTGCCAGGAGAGGGCACAGAACATGTCTGAACTCCCCAAAATTCTCCCTAACATAAAAATTGTTATTTCATCTTTCAGCAAGCTCTTCAGAAGCTCCATCCAAACAGTCTTTATTTGACTTGATTCAAAGTTTACTCAATGAGAAAACTCCTTGCCCAAGGAAGTTTGCAAAAAACAATCAGTGGTAATGTTTAATATCCGGGCTTCTTGAAGTAGAGCTACAGGCTAAAAAGAAAAATGAGACTGTGAAAAACTTTAAAGAAATAACTGTAGAATATGGTCTCCATAAGAAAGAAACACTCCAGTGTATTCTTGGGGTCTGGAGGCATCACATGTGTGTTCACCTTAGGCAGTTCAGGAATGCCTGAGGATATCCTAACACCTAATATCTGGCTGAACCATGGGTCAGTGATGAAAATGTGTTACCAAACTAATCCAATTTTGTTCCCCTCAAAAACATAAAACTAATATGCAAAGAGACAAAGGGAGACAACAGAAGAGACAGAGAGAAAAAAAGGCAGAAATAGCAACTGAGACCTTTCATCAGAAAAAAAAATGTACAAAAGAAATGTAGTTTTCAGCTCCTATGTTGCTGAGAGAAGATGCCTGACATGCACAAATTAGGGGAAATGATGCGTTTGAGCTTATTATTTAAGAGGTTTCAATCCCTGGTTGGCTGGCTTCACTGTAAAAACATCATAGTGGAAGCTCATGGTTGAAGAGGCTCCAGCATGAACTTCAGTGAAAATAGAAATGAAGCCTCACTGGGATTATCCACCGCCTTGCCATGGAGCTGCTGCTGGCTTGCTGGGATTGATCCACGTGAATCTTGACTCCATCTGCCCATGTCATGTATCAGTGGCAGCATAGTTACACTTGGAAGTGGACATTTTCTTTCTTTTTTTCCTTTATTTTTTCCTCCTTGTTTTTGTTTGTTTGTATTTTTAAAAATTTTACTCTTCACTGTTCTTATTTTTATATGAGTGACAATATGGTCTCTAGTTTGTTGTTATTGTTCTATTCTGTTCCTGTTTTTATCTCTCCCTTCTCTCTTTCCCTCCTATCTTCTGCGCCAGTTTCCTAGAGTTTGCACGACCCTCCTTTGTCTTCCAGCCTTCTAATCTCTTTCATTTCTTCTCTACTTTTCCCCTTAACCTCTTTTAAATTTTCTCCCCTGAGTGTAAAACTATCACTTTGAGGGCTTATTTACTGCATACAATTTTCTGGTTCATGCTAGATTTTGTTATATAACCACAAATCTAGTTCATATGGTGTTATGGTTGATATATTGTGTCAACTTGGGGAATCTAGAGGTTTAGCTGAGTGACTCAGGAGGAAGCTGGGGTGCTTACTTTGTAAACATCCTGAGCCTATGGAAGGAGAGGGCATGGAGACTGTGTGAGTGCTACACGCCCCCTGGGTGGGGGTAGCCTGTTTACAATATAAGGAAAGGAAAGAGGCTGCTTGCAGCGGTTCCTCCCTTTTGCTGGTTGTTTTTGCTGTGTGCTGCCACCATAAACAGTTTGCCCTCTGCCATGTGCCACTCTGCCTCTAAACCAGCCAAGTATGGACTAAAACCTCCACACACTGTAAGCTAAATAAACCTTTCCTTTCTTCATTTTGGGTGTTGGGTTTGGGTGTTGGGTATTTTGTCTCAGCAACAAAAAAAAGTAACCAAGACATATGGTTAAAGGTGGCATATTAATAACTATCTCAGTTTGCCCTTTTCTAGGCAGTATTTAATGCCACTGTTATTGCTGATTTTATCACTTTGGGAAAAGTGACAAAATTGTTCTAACCAGTTATTCTTTTTGGTATGCCTAGACTGAGATTGCCTAAGGGTCATAGAAAATGCTATAGGCCAGTGCCAAAGAAATAAGTGCTGGGCCAAATTGGCAGCAACTTCTCAGCCTCAACAAATTGAAGGGGTGGGACCTTGCAACAGACTCAAAACTTGAATGCATGCTAAACCTGGAGGACATCTCTGAGAAGTAATCATTTCTGAAGGGTTCTAAATACTAACAATAAAGCTACTCACCATAGGCATTTTACAAGCATTTACCCAGGAATTACATGAAAAAAATACATAATGAGAAGACACTTAAACAAGATACAACCCCAGACATCCAGTTCAACAAAGGCAAACCCAAGGGGCAATGAGGTAGAACAATTCAAAAGCCATCAACATGGCCTCTCTGAAGTGGTAACAATGGAAATAAAAAGCAAATGAAAAAGGCTCTAGAATAAAAACCAAATCAGAAATAATTTCTCAAATAACATGCTTAATGACAACACAGTGTGTACTGACTCTAGATAGAGAGAAAAACAGATAAGCTTAGGAAAATGATGGAAATAACGAGTTCTCCACATGAGAAAGAAGTGGAATCCATGAAACAGATTCAAATACATGCACAGGAGATTAAGAATTCCATTGGAAGTATCTGCAGGAGAATGTACCAAAGTGAAGACAGAATCTCAGATACAGAAGATACAATTGCAGTTAGCGATCGTGAAAAGAAAGATTTCTTAAAAATAGCAAGGGAACCATAAGAGATCAATTTGCTGCTAGATGATACAAAGAAGATTAACAAATGACATAAAACACCTATTCACAGACATCATGACTGGAAACTTCCTGGTAGGGAAAAACAATTTGACATACAGATGAATGAGGCTTATAGAAATCCAATTAGACATAAGCAAAAAAAAAAAATCTACAGCAAGGCATATAATAGTCAAAGAATCCAGAAATGCAACAAAAGAACAATTATTTTTAGAACAAAATATTAAAAGCTGCTAGAAAAAGAAACAAATCACCTATAAAGGAAAGCCCATCAGAATTATAGCAGACTTCCCCATACAAACCCTTAAGTCAAGGAGATCTTGGAGTAATACATTTCAAGTCCTGAAAGAAAACAACCTCCAATTCAGACTGATGTACCCTGCAAAATTCACTTTCAAAATTGATGGAGAAATAAGATAATTCCATGATAAAGACCACTTGAAGAAATTTATGAACACCAAACTAGCATTCCAAAATATTCTGAAGGACACTTTAGAAAGCAATAACAAGGACTATAACTCCATGAACCCCAACAGAATGAATGTATCAGGCAAGGCAGGCAATTTAAAAGAGAGAGAAAAAAGGAGTCAAGAAAAGGAACATTACAGGACAAGGATAAGTCAATAAATATTAGTTATAGCTATCAGTGTTAATGGCTTCAACATCACCAATCAAATGACACAGACTGAAAGAGTGGATTGAGAAGCAAAATCCAATAATACACTGCATACAAAAAACTCACATTTTATTTAAAAAAGAAATTAATTGCCTGAAAGTCAAAGGATGGAAAGCAATACTCTGTGCAACAGCAACCTGGATAAGAGCAGTGGTAACTATTCTTTTGGTAAACGAAGTGGATTTCAAGCCAAGAATGATAAGACAGATGAAGAAGGTCACTACATCCTAGTAAATGAAATATTCCAAAAGGAAGAGATAACAATTATAACTATATATGCATAAATACCAATGCACAAAACTATATAAAACAAATAGTAATGGACATGAAAAGTCAAATAGGCACTAATACAATTATAATTGGGGACCTCAATACCTCACATAAATAGATCAACTAGACAAAAAATCAATAAAGTAGTATTAGAACCTAACCAAACTTTTGAACAAATGGACTTAGTAGATGTCTACAGAGTACTCCACCCCACAACATCAGAATATACATCCTCCTCAGCTGTACATGAGACTTCCTCCAAGAAAAAATCCACACACCAGCTCTTAGAACATGCTTAGGTAAATGCAAACAAATTGAAATTGTTCCTTACATATTATCAGATTGTAGCCCAATAAAATCAGAAATTGGTGGCAAAAGAAACCACAAGAGCATCATAAACAAATGGCAATCAAACAATACCCTTCTGAACAACTAATGGGTCACTGATGAAATTAAAGAAGAAATTAGACAGTCTCTACAATTAAACAAAAATGCCAGTATGACATACCAGGCCTTATAGGACACAATGAAAGTATTCCTATGAGAAAAATTTATCGTGGTGAACATCCATATCAAGAAAACAGAGTACATGCAAATAAACAACTTAATATTATATCTCAAGCTTCTAGAAAAAGAGCAAGTCAGGCCCAAAGCTCATAAGAGGGAGGAAATCATAAAGACAGAGCAGAAATTAATACAATGGAGGGTAGGAAAACAATACGAAGAATCAATGAATCAAAGAGTCTTTCCTTGAAAGATTAAATAAAATGGATAAACCCTTCAGCAAATTTATCCAAAAAAGGAAGAAAAGATGCAAATCCATGCAACTAGGACTGAAAAGGGTGAAATGACAACAGATCCTGCAGAAATCCGGAAGATCGTCCACATCTACATGAAGAAAATGCAAAAGAGAGGCACGGATTCTGAGATACACAAGAATTATCAAAGCTGAATCAAGAAGATATAAAAATTCTAAGTAAACCAACGTCAGTTAATGAAATTAAAGATATAATTAATAACCTACCAATAAAGAAAAGACCAGGACTGACAGATTGACTTCTGAATTCTACAAGAAATTTAGAGAAGACCTAATACCACTACTTCTCAAACTCTTTAATGAAATTGAAAGGGAAGATATACTAGCAAATTCATGCCTGGAAGCAAGTACTATCCTGATACCAAAACCAGAGAAGGACCCACCGAAGAAAGAAAACTATAGGCCAATCTCCCTAATGAACATAGATGCAAAAAACATCAATAAGATACAAATAGAATGCAACAAGTCATCAAGAAGATTATGCACCATGAGCAAGTAAGCTTCATCCCAGGGAGATGGCAAAAAAATATATGAAAAATTTTTTCAACATTACTGGTGCTTTGAGAAATGCAAATTAAAACAATGCTGAGATTTCATCTTGCCTCAGAAAAAATGGCAATAAAACAAATTTGAATAAAGCAAATTCAATCAATAACAAATGCTGGTGGGGCTGTGGGGGAAAAGGAATCTTTTCCACTGTGGGTGGTGCAACCACTATGAAAATGAGTGTGGAGGTTCCTCAGAAAGCTAGGACTAAAGGTTTCATTCATGCCAGCTATTTCTCTTCTTGGTATCTTCCTGAAAGAATTAAAAGTATCATGCCACACTTATGTACGCACATCTACGTTTATAGCACCACCATTTGTAATAGCTAAATCTTGAAAACAGCCCAGATGCTCATCAACAGATGAATGGATAAAGAAGATGTGATTTTGTTATGCAATGGAGTAGTACTCAACCATAAAAAGGGTAAGCCTGAGACATTTCTAGCTAAATGTATGCACCTTAAGGCTATATTCTTAAGCGAAATAAATTAGACATATGTGTAAATACTGCATTGTTTCTCTGGTGTGAGAAACCAAATGTGTAAATGAGGACCAAAATGTATTTTGGTTGTGAAGTAGGAAGAAAATGTTCAAATGGGTTGTGAAGTAGGAAGAAAATGTTCAAATGGGAAGGAACAAGAGAGGGGAGAGGGGAAAGGAAGGAAAGTGAAAAAAAAGAAAATGATGAGAAAAGTAGGAAGAAATGGAAACAAAATTTCTGTAAATAAGGAGGCGTGGAGGGATTGAAAAGAGTAGGGGAATGAGAAAAAAACAAATCAAGTTATATCATATACAGGTACAAATTCTGTATGATGGAAGTGATCATTATGTATATCTAAACTGCACCAATAAGCTTAATGAATAAAAAATATAACACCACACAAAATTTTAGGATACGCACAAAATGCAAACAAATTCTTTACCAGAATGTAATACACTTAGCCTCTAGTCTAACTCTCATAGAATTCCTGTTCCTATAGAAATCTCTCAAGCCTGGTCTTTGCTGTTTTCATTCCTGTTAGTATTCTGGTATTCTGAGCTCTAACCATAACAATCCTCAATCTCTGCTTGAAGTGGTTTAGGGATTCTCTGGTCCATATCTCCAAGACTTCTCAAAACGTCTGTAAACTAGTTTCAGAAGCTTTTGAACTACGTGGTCGGCTGTGGTCCCAGCAATGACCTCTCTTCTCTGGTACCAATTTTTCTGTATTAGTCAACTTTTCCATCATTGTGAGAAAATACCTGATGTGCACAACTTACAGGAGAAACTGGCTTAGTTTGGTTTATGGTTTCAGGGATGTTATTCCATGGTTGGCTGACTCTAAGGCAGAAACATGGAGTAAAGCTGCTCAGCTAGAAGCATGTAGGCAGTACAGAGCAGAAAAGCACCAAGAGAAAAGGGCCAGGGCCCCGGTACACCCAGAGTTTTGCTTCCATGCCCTACTCAGGAACACCCAGAAACATATTTTATGACTCACTTAGGCATTTCTCAAACCAAGCAACTTAGCAGTTAAGATTATCCACCACGGCAAATTATAAACAAACCAGGAAGTTCCTGTGAAATAAGAGCACTGAGCAGAAATGCAACTGTTCAGGGAGAAGGAGATGGTCAGACAACAGCCCCAGATGAGATGTGGGCCGGGCAAGTTTAGGAACTCGGGGAAGGAAGTACAAATATCAGAGAAGCGGCAGTGATAACAGAAAGGCAGGCAGAATATGTAACAGACCATCACCAAGAACAGATCTAAGGTATAATACGAGATAACAAAAATAGAGGGTCAGAGGATGGATACAGAAGATAATGAGGAACTGTAATTTCTAGTGGAGAAAAGAAAAATAGTGACTAAAAAGGAAAACTTACAATTCACTCTCTTGAAATACAAGAGTTTTAAATCTGCATGAAATCATACCATGTCCCAGGGAAAACTGGGCCAACAGAGATAGTAAAGAGTCAAAAGCAGCTATGTGTACTGAACTTCAAAGACTTTTTTAAAACTTAGTAATAGTAATAATAATAGTAATAATAATAATACTTGTAAGGGAAGAAAATACCAGGCTGTTCTCCAAGTTCTCCACAGCAAAGTCAGTGCTGAGAGTGGAAAGTGACCTCTCTGAAGAAAGGCGGAGACAGAGTGCAGGAGCAAGGGGTCAGGCACAGATTTTAACCTGCCCCAACAGACCTTCAAATACAACGGCAACACCCGGGTGCGGTGAACGTGGGATTCCTACAGAATGGTGCCTCACAGGTCAACGTGAGGATTTGAATTATGAAAGAATTTCAACCAGATAACGAGAAACGAAACGCGAGTGCACACGTGAGTGGTGAGCCCGCGGCCTGCAGCTGCAGATCTACCGAAAGTCCTGACCAGGTGGGGTGGGACGATGGGACAGAATGTGAGTCAGCACCTGCCAGGGCAGGAAACTGGCAGAGGTGGAGAATGAAAAGAAGCCTCTGTGCATTACCTGTCCTGATGTTGAGGAGCTGTGGTGAGGCCGGGGTCATGCTGACAAATTAGTGAATAGGCATCACATATGTTTTAAAGCACAAATTTAAATACTAAGAAAAATAACATAATTTATGAAAGTCAGATGTTGGAGGAGACAGAAAGGAAGGGAACTGTGTGCCAGAAAAGTCGGCAAATACTAGAGGAGTGAGTTGGTGACAGCAGGCCAGGGCTACACTTCCGAGATCACCCACAGCAGGTTAACAGTGGCAGGCTGTAACTAAGCGTGTCGTCTTAATGGAAAGGGCTAACTTCACTTGCTAAGAGAGATAGGCTGAAGATATGGCTCAGTGACAGGGCATGGGCTCAGCATGCTTACCTCATAGCACCAGAAATGAGAAATGGAAAACAGAAAGCAGTAAAGAAAAAAGAAACAGCTTTTTAGACTAAATCACATTAACATTCAATGTTCTGTTGTTCATGAGAACCACACCTAAATAAATGAGTCATAAAGAATGGAAATAAAGACTGGAGAGGCAGATACAGCACTAGGCCAGTGGAAACAAAGGCAGCAGGAGCTACAGTCTTACAGTTTCACAAGCCAAGAGCAAGCTCCAGAGCTTTCCAGTTACAAGGGAATATTTTAATATTAAATGTAGCAAACCTCATTTGTCTCTCATTGGCGTACCCCAGAGAGAGGTGGCGGTGGGTATGAGAAAACTAAAGCCAGGAGACAAGAGCTGGGGTCAGGTGGGTCACCTCCCGCCTGATGAGCAGGACTGACCTCAACAGTAGGGGCGTTTATTTTATACACCTGCAAAGTTAGTATTATGGGGGGTAATGCTGCCTAGCGACTAACGACTGTAATTGTCCAGGCAGGACACTTTTTTCAATACTGAAGTAGCTTGACTGCTTGAGGCACTCTGGCTCTGTCCTGACTTCACACAGATGACCAACAACCAACTCCAGTGGCTTCCAACAATGAAAACGTTAACTCATAGGCTCTATGAATACCTGGGCAACAAATAATATGGCATCAGTACTTACAGAGTGAAAAAGAGCACTGTCAAAAGATAGGTGCATTTTCTTATAAAAACCGTAGAAGAAACTTATAGCAAGAGATTAGTCAATGCTTCATAATTTCGGATAGCTAGAAGTTAGAGAAGAAATTATTCAGAATATCTAAGCTGCACATTCTCGTGCACTCACATAGGCAGACACATGCAGCTGCCCCAGAGAGTACACTCTCTGCTTCAGTGCTGCTGTGTCATGTACCTGACCAGAAGGGAAATCTGAAACACGGAAACAGCAGGTGCAACATCCTAATGCGATAAAACTAAAAACTGTAATAAATGGAGAAAACTAGGAATATGGAATAGAAAAAAGTAACTTGAAAAGAAAATAGAAAAATTCATCTCAACAACTCTTGGGTCAAGAGACTATCCTCAAATAAATTCTAGAATGCCTGGAAAAGAATAATGGAAAGACTACATTTTAGACCTATTCAGCATAGTTAAAACTCATGTTTAATGAATTTTATACTCAGATGAAAATTCATGGCTTTAGACCCTTGAATAAGCAGTAAAGAAGAAAACAAGTGAAATAAACATTCAACTCAATATGTTAGAATTATTATAATAACATACCCAAAATCATAAGAAAATGAATTTTAGAGGAATAGTGAATTACTTAGAAGCAATTGTTTTTTAATTAAAAATGTTAAATAGAACCAAAAAAAATCATATAAGAAACAAGAAGAAATTACATAGGAAACAAAAAGCATATTTAGAAAATCTATATAAGTATATGTGCAATATTCTTCTAAATAAGTATAACTGATGAAATTGTCTAAGACAGAAAAAAATCTCTAACATATCCTCTTACCATACCTTTGGAAACTCTCAGGGTGGTCCAGCCAGAAAAACACTAGGTCCAGACATTTTCACAGGGAAATTGACCTATAAGCAGTGGTTTAAAAAAAACCACTGGTGAAAGCATAAATTAAGAAAAAAATTCTATAGCAAGATGCACATTGCCATGAACCCCCTCAAAACTCTCCCGTCTTTGAACACTTACCCCATTATTCTTGTTGCATTCTGGAGCAGTTCTGGAGTCTCTTTCCTGAGTATCTTTAGTTGCACTGCCTTGAGGTCCTAAGCTGATTTGAAACACTCACCATTCATGGCCATCTTGACTCGGGGGAAGAGCCGGGAGCCACAGTGCTGACGCAGTGAGGAAGGCGGCCGAGGGATGCGGCTCATGTTTTCCAGGCTGCCCTCCACCCATGGTGCTCCCAGCATTTGCAGTAGTTTCTACCACACCTCATGGAGACACTTACGAAATGAGACTTGAAGAACTGCTTCAGAAAGTGGCAAGAACAGTGGGATAAGTGTGTCTGAGGTGAGGGGGAGACTTTGAGGGGGTTCATTCACTAAAATGATGTTTTTAAATCTAAACTTTCAGAATGCATCGTGACCACACCTCAGCAATCTTCGATGGCTAGGTGAAGTGGGGTTCTGGAACATACAAAATGAAACCGTTTCCAAGCTGTTTAATGATTCAGGCGTCGCAGCAATGTCAGTCGTAGAAAGACTGCAGACGTGGATGACGCTAAGCTGTACTTCAAACCCAGAATTCCTAGGATGAATTTTCTGTGGGGAAGAGAACTGGTGACTAGAGAGCCTGCTGCATTGTTTTGGGCCACGCGCTCTCACACCAAGAGAAGAGTTACATATTCACAGCTAAACTTTCAAAGTTCTGCTCCTCGAAAAGGAGGGACTAGAGTCAAGCTCATGTTTCTGTAAGCATGAATATTCCCACGCACTTCCGTTGAAAGCCTCCCATGAACATACTGGCTGAGCAGAGTTAAGGAGGGCTTGGCCTGTATTTGTGCAGATATCGACTGGTTCAGCTGGCCTTGGGTGTGTTTCATTCTTGCTCCTCAGTGGTGGCCCTCACTTTGCATATGAGGAGATGAAATGAACAGGGGGAACCATAGGGGCAGGATGAACTCCCTTTGGGGTCCACCTTCCACTTAGCTCTTTGGCTGCTACTCCAGGCATCAAACTCAGGCTTTCTCCTCTGGAAAAACGTGCTCTGTTACTGCTTTCTCCAGCTGAGAGTGAGGACTGGTGTTTCTCCAGACCTTTGAACACGATGAAATTAATGGTCACTGTAAGACGGTTAGCAGAGTGGTTCAGTCAGGTTGAAGGTCATTCTGCTGGTGTGGATAAGGAAGGGGCATCTCTTGATTGGAGACCTCAGAGTGGTGCATTCAGGGTGTGTTTAATCAGACACCTCCTGGGGGTGGACACTGTTCAAGGCCCAGAGGACAAAGCCATGAGTAAGATGGACAGATACCCCGGAAGGCTCCATGGAAGTGGCAGGAACCAAGTTGCCATCTGAACTTTCTCCATGGTGACATCACAACAGGAAGGAGCCCCCAGTCCCCAGCCACCTCCACCAGCCTCCGAGGCTTGGGCACAGACATAGTAAGCAGCAGCCTCGGTGGCTCTGTGGCTGACCTTCAAACACTGAGTGTCACTTGTCCCAGTGCCTTTCCACTGTGGCTGACACTCTGACTCTGACCCGAAAATCAGCACTGGCAGGAGGTTCGGGTTTCCAGGGCTGCATCCAAGAACAAACAGTTCTGCACCATAAAGTGAGTCCCACTTGAAAGGGTAACAAGGGAAGCAGAAGGGAAACATGCTCTCTAGCTCTCAAGTACTTGCAATACTGCCTGGAATGAGAGGCCAGGGCTGCCTTGGGCTAATCAGCTGCTGGGACACTTACTAGCCATTATCCAGGAAGGCATCTTGAACCCACAGCTTTCCCAGCATGCTCCAGTCGTACAGTTTAAATTACCAGCACATGTCAGCAGAGACAATAAAATGTGCCTTTCTCGATAATTGTGTCTCAGCACAGTGCACACCCCAACTACTCTAAAAGCTGAGGAATGAGGATCTCAAGTTTGATTCCAGCCTGGGCAACTTAGCAAACCCCTGCCTCAAAACTAAAAGAAAAAAAAAGCAGGGGATGCAGTTCAGCGCGAAGGCCCTGGGTTCAAACCCCAGTACTGAAAAAAACTTTTTCATGACATTCCTTGACATTCTATTTGTTTGAGAAGTTTTGTTTCCTTACTGATGTAGGTCAGTAGTGAACAAAGTGCCCACTGTATCAAAAACATGTGGAAAGAGGCGTTTCTGAGACATGATTTGCCGTTGTCTCTGGCGCTTCTGCGTAAGCACTGGCTCATGTTGCGTTTGGCCTACACCTTCGGCATCCCCAGGAAGGAGCTTGCTTGGATTCTCATGGCACATCTGCAGACCACACTCAACATGACGGGAAACTTCTCCCAGCCTCAGGCTCTGAATCCAGCAACGCTAACCCCACACTTGCCCAAGAGAGTTTTCATTTCCTGCGAACAGAAGGTTCTGGCATATAAATGACCAGCCATGGCCACTGGGGAAGCCACACTGCCAGTGCCTCCTCCTCAAGGGAAGCACCTCAGCGAGTTCCCTGAGAAGCTCTGGAGACGCCATCCCTGTCAGCTTCCCCAAGGGAAAAGCTCAAGGACTTGCAGCACCTGTGGGTAGCATTTCCAAGGGACCAAGCTTTCCACTCCTTTCTCATTTTACATTGTCTAGTTGAGTGAAAAGATTTGATTGGCTTAATCAAGTGGAATTACCACTGGTCCATGAAGTGGTCCAGAATATTTTATGGGGCCCTAAGTAGCAGCCCGCTCTTAAAATCAAAGGCATCATAATGCAAATCTCTGAAGGTTAGGAAAGATCATGAAGCATGTTCTGCATTAAGAAAGGATATTTCGCATCTGAGGCAAGTGGAGGATAAAAGAGACTTGGGTCACATCTTGGGTAAACAAGAGACACTCATTTCAATAATTATAAAATCCTGCATTATCCATTGTGAGATCTTGAGGCTTGAGTCGAATGTCTGCAAATTACATTTTAAGAAACTAAACTGAGAAAAAAAGAAACTAAATTGAATTTGTTTAGTTGGATGACAGTAGTTCCTCTACGGGTGACATAGAAATGCCATCAATCAAAAGTAGAGGCAGCAGTGGCCCCCTGCGGAGGGAGGCTCGGCCCTCTCTGCAGTCGGGATCCACTGGCTGCCAAAACACACCCGGATGTTGTTTTACTGAGTAAGTTAACAAGATCATCCTGGCACTGCCTGCAGTGGAAACTAGACCCTAGGAGCCGAAGACACTTAAATACTGGTGCCAAGGACAGACAGACAAAAGAGATGAGCCGAACAGACTTATGCTCTTTGTGTCGCAGCAGCGTCTCCGTTTTAGTGCTCTCTCGTGTTAATGCCCAGCTCAGGAATGGCTGCATGAGCCTTGGTGTACGTTAAATAATAAGAGTGGTTTCATGAAAACAACATAATAATCTGAAAACTCCACACATTCAGCAGCAGTCTACATAGACCTCACTTTGTAAGGTAGCAATCCCAATAGGCTTTATAATGATAAACACTTGTCTCGGGCATAAATAGCTTTAAAGTAGGATATATAAATTTTTAGACTAATATCTTTCATTTTCCTCACCACACAGAAGTGTCTCACAGAGAAATCTCACGAAAAGTATCCTTCATGAGTCAGCTACTCTAAACTCTGACATTAGAAGAAAATAAACTTATTTAAGTTGAAGACCATTTTTTATAGACTTGCTGCTAGGGACTGCTGACCACCAATTGTTGTTAATGAATTTATCACTAGGACATTACATTTGTACCTCTTGTAGCATTACAAAGTTTTTGAATTGGAAAAGTAGGTGGATTTTTTATTTTAATCTGAGACTTTTGAAAGACATAAATCTAAAACAACTCACTTCAGTGGTATCACTACATCAGGAGAAGTTTGCAGCACAGTTTTAGCAGTGCTTTTTAAAATCTAGGTTTGGAACATCAAAATTCCTAACCTGCATGCTGACCAGCTTTGTGGAGTAGGGCACGGAGCATCCTTAGCTTGTGCCATGTTGTGGCACTTGGAGCCTAGTGAGTTTATCTCAGGACAAGGAGACAGCTGCTTTGGCGGGGCACAGCTGGGAACACGCAGGTCAATCTGTGTTTGCAAAGTATGTATTTCACCGTTTGTTGCTTCTGATGCAGTACTGTCTAAGTATTTTCAGTCACATGAAAATCACAAAACACATTTGTATCATGCTATTCCAATCTTCATAAAATACATGTTCAGGCTTGTATTAGGGAGAATCTTTAAGATTATTAACCAACACATTCATCATATTATGTTAAAATATTTAGTAAATTTTAATATTTAAAAAGAATAATCAGGTTTTAAAAGCACTGACATAGCATTTTCCTCTCTATCAGTTAGTTAATATTTTCAGAGTAGTCCTAGGCATCTAACCATTCTATTTCCTTCACTAAATGTACAGCTCCGAAAGAAGCTGGAGTGGTTGAAACCGAGAATCCATACACGTGGGCGTGTTAGAGTGAGGGGCGTGGCAGAGCACAAACACTTTGGAGAAGGCCAGTGGTAAAGGCACTGAATAGCACCAGCAAAACATACTCAAAAATTATGTTTTAGAAAAATAATTACTGATCTGGAAAATACTGATGATACAGGACTGAATGCAAGAGGAGCAGGAATTCCAGGTCCTAGTGAAGGAGGGGGAAGCAGAAACACGAGCTGCCACCTGGGGCAAAGAGTGACTTTTTTCTTCCATCTCATTCCCAGCCTTGTGCAATGCTTGAGGCTACATAAGCTTAGAGTTCTGTCTTGGTTCACACAGTGCTCCTTCCTTGTGAAATGGAGAAACCACCCTCTGCCTCCCAGAGTCTTGTGATGTTCGATGAGCCATGGGCAGAAATACTGAGGATGGGCCCAGGGGGACCCAGTATTATATTATTATTATCTGGTTAAAAGACATTGTGACATCTGCAAAGTAAGATGAAACACTTAACATTTTTATACATAGGTGATAGCTGAAGAAAAAAATTTACCACTTCAAGAAATTTGCATACATTTAAAATTATATAATCTAGGCCCACTTTATAAATCTTCTATGTAAATAGCATTTGTGTTTTTATACCTAACTGTTCCCTGTTTCTAGATGTATTATAAAGGTAAATTACTGTCCAAATTTTCCAAGTTTTCATTTTGGTATTAACAATGCTATTTCTGTAAAAATTAAAAAGCAGTTATAGTTACTTGTAAGTTTGCAAATTCACATTTCCAAAACCTAAGACAGTAAGCATTAAAAACAATTATCTACAATCTAAAAACAATTAACTACGATGAGTTAGTTCTAGGCTCTCCCAATGCTTCACAAGTCAGTAAAATGAGATTTATGTTCTGGTAATCTGGCTTGCGTGACCAGGATTTCATTGTTTGGTTTGAGTTGATAATTTGAGAAGAGAAGCTGAAGGTGCCGCGCTGTCACTTCAGACTCTGAACTGCAAGGCGGGGAGTCACTTCACTATCCGCACTCAGAGTAGGCTGACCAGGCGCAGCGAGGGATGAGGGGTCCCATGCAAGTTCTTTCATCTCTGCTGTGCCTTCTAAACTCCTGTTTTGGTTGATGTTAAAACAGCGCCCAGCATCAGGACGAGTTACTCATTCCTTCCCTAAATGTTAGTTGAATCCCTTTAATGCAACACGCACTTTGCTAATGTGACACTCCCTTAATACTCAAGGTCAACAAGAGAGAAAGCCCCGACTTCAGAGGACTCCAAGTTGCATACGGAAAGTATGAGTAAAGTGCAAGGTAAGCCTTACAGAACTTAACAGGGTGTAGTGTAAAAAGCAACACAAAGTAACAGCGGGGGGCAGTGATGAGGGGTCGGAGTCAGAGGATACTTCCCCGGGTAGGTTGGTCATCCGAGGCTGCTGGAAGTTGTGACCTGAGGGAGGGGACAGAGCTGCTGGGAAGAGCCAGAAAGGGCTCAGGATAGAGGGAACCACAGGACAGCAGAAGGTCACGATCCACCGTGAAGTAAGCCAGCATCGCTGAGCCGGCCAACTCACGAGATCGCCATGGAGAGAAGGGACTGGGCGACCTGCACTAACGTGGATAAACCTGATGGCGGAGCAGATGGGAAAACCAAGCCGCACTGCGGAGCTCCCCCGACAGAGCCCTGGGGCCGTGGGACACAGCACTGGTATGTACCTGCCACCTGCAGGTGCGTCCGCACAGCGCAGCCTCACGTGGATGGTGACGACACATTCCAGTCCCTGGACATCACCTACTTCTGTGAAACCGTACAAGAGGGCAGTGATGAGGAGCAAGAGTTCATCTAAAATGTCTGTTTTTAAGGGAAATTTGAAGAAAAAACTAAAGTCAAGGGAAGGCTACACAAGGGTCTGCCCTTTTTCAATTTTCTATATATTCAGAGAACTTAAAGATTAGAATGCCTCATAAAGCAGAATGTTAATGCAGGAACTTTGTGTTAAAACATAGTTCAAATGCAGAGAACATGATCCACGGAAAGGAAAGTCCTCCAGTGTTGTCAGCCTCGCCCGTGTGGTGGGTTCGGTGTTCTCTGCCACGTGGGTGAAGGGTGCAGGAAGCCAGAAGTGGGTCATAGGTGCCACGCTGGGGACAAGCAACGGCCAAGATGTGGCCCTTCATCCTTTCTGCTGTCAGGGTGCAGCCCCGCAGACTGACCCCCTCGTGTGCTCCATAGTCTTATAGGTAAAGTGTTTGTTCCTTGTCATTTGTCAAACAGCATCACTGCGGTAGAACTGGCACAAATAAGCAGCATATGCTGAAAGTGTGCAACTTGACAACAATGAACTTGAGGTCATCGCCACGGTCACACCTGACCATACCCATCACCTCCACCTCTCTTCTGTCCCTCTGAGATGCCTCCCGTCTCCTCCCTCTTCCTTGGGTACCCGATTGCTGTTTAAACCTGATTTGTAAGTGGAATCAGACCAGGTAGTCTTTCCTGTCTTGCTTTTTTTTACCCATGATGGTGATTCTGAGACAGATCTATATTATGGCATGGCTCAGTCCTATTTTTTTGATGGGCATTATTCCATTGTACCCATATGCCATGGATTTCTACTCCTCTAGTTGTGGATGGATGATGTTAGGATTGCTTTTAGCTAAACCTCCACGCACATGCCTTTGTATGGACACATTCTTTCTTCTTTGTTGGATAAGTACAGCTATTTTTAAATGTCCAAAGTGAAGAATCTTCTATTGCCCTCAAGGTTATTCTGAAATATGAGTTCCCATGATGGAAATGGTTTCTGTTAAATTAGACCTAAGTTTCCACATCTTTAACCCCACTTATTTAATTAAGTTAGCCATCTCCCCATTCCTGTTCATATTTGGCTGTCTTTATCCTTTTAGTTACTTCTTTGCTCAGTGAGCGCCACGTTCAGGCTCCTGATTTTTTTGGTAGAGTCAGTCATCTTATCTTGTGGTTTTTCTGATTCTCTGCTCTTCAGCTTATTCTGGTCCTAGGTGACTGTGATCAGTAAAGTCCATGAACATGAGCCAGAGTGAAGAGTGCAGGTTTCTGCTGCTTCCCCAAGGGTGCATCTCGCTCCCTGCTCCCCCTGTCCCCACCTCAGTAGACCCTGGCTGTCGGTGTGGTGGCTGGGGTGGAGAAGGCAGATAGGGTATGGTTTAAGAGAGAGCTTTGATGTGGACAGGTCTGGGACTGAACCCTCCTGGCTCAGTGTTTCCAGCTTGTGAGGCCCTGGCCAGGTAGCTTTCTGTCGAAGCGTGGTGTTTCCATTTGTAATGGAGACGAGGATGGTATTTGTTTACCAGTCATGAGAATTAAACACACTGATGGAAGTGGGTGTGATGTCCCACAAGCCCTTCCCACCCTCCAGTCTACAAAGCTGTGCAAGCTCACCTGGGCCTCAGTGACCCTACCTGCCACGCCGACTCATGTCCTGCAGTGCAGCAGAGGTGTTCACATTCTCGGGTCCCCAAGGCACTGAGCTGGCATCGGAAGTGCTGACACCATCACTTTTGTGATCTTTTCCAACTTGCGCCCGTGTCTCTGCTTCCCTCCATGTGACCTAATCATTGATGTATTCACTCAGTAAGAAGGAACTACAACATAGATGGGAGAAAAATCTTAGACACCCAGCCATTTTCTGATAACTATTAGTATATTTACAAAGTTGAAGTTGTTGGAGTTTCAAGGGGCACATAATGTGAACCACAGGGGAGCTAACTGCAGGAGGCAGAGGGCTGCAGCTCAGAGCACCGCTCACTCTGCTGAGTCCTGGAGGTTGCCTGCACCGGGCTTGCTCATCCTTGAGCCTTTGGCTAACTCACCCCTCATGCCCAGCCCCGTTGAAATGCACAGTGACCCACACTCACAGGCACAGACTTTCAGGGACACAGAGGGAAGCTGTACAGAGAGCACCCAGTGGCCAGAAGGTCTGGGGACGTGGAGCATGGAGACCTGAGACTCTAACCCCAGATTCCATTTCCCCTTCTTCAGGGAAGAAGCAAGTCCAGGTAGGACCTTGTGGGTGGATAGTGTCCCTGCTGCTCCCCACCTCAACCTGCAGGACTTTCCTGAGGCCTCTCAGCAGCACAGAATGAGGAGTTTCTGCATGCTTCATAGCCATGTGGCTCTGTTCCCTGCAAGCTGAGTCCATGGGCCCTTGGGACATGGTTTCTCCCTGCTTTATCCCCAGCCTGGGGCAGAGGACTCAACACCACAGAGTGCACAGTGACATTAAAGTGAGCTTGCGTCTGCACAGAGGATATCACAAAAGAAGGGGAAGTGTGTCTTGGTGGTCCGCCAGGAGAAGAGGACTAATCTTAACCAAACATTCTGCCTTCAAGGCCTTCGCTTGGCTATGGAGAGGCCCTCTCACTTCCAGAAGAGTGTGTTTCTTTTCCCTCTCCATGTGGAGGCCACGTTTCAGATTCACAGAACTCTTTGAAAAGGACTTGAGAAGATATGCATGGTCCAAGGCTGCCAGCATCCGTGTTGGAAGCTTCCGTGCAGTGTGCTTGCTGAGCAAGGAGTGGGGCACGGGCTGCAGACTCCTGGGCTCTGGAGAGAGTATCCTTGTCAGGGGGCTGGGGAGCAGCATTGAACCATCAGACTCGAGATTATCTTAACACATCACTGCATGCATATCCTCCAAGGAGTGTTGTACCCCCAAAGTGCTCCACCAGGAGTTGAGGGCAGAAACCAGCATGTGGTTCAGGGTGACTTAGAAGGGCCCCGAGATTTTGGAAATAGCTGTCGTTCAAGGACAAACATGTAGATGATTCCCATCCCTTGAAGAACAAACACGGGAGATGTTACTCTGTGTTGATTGCCTATAGCTGAACTGGATGACAGTGAAGGGAGAGAGTGTGCGGAAGCTAAACGCCAGTCCCTGTGTTACGATGACCCACATGACATTATGCAGGCAGAAAGAAAACTCCCTCCCTTTTAACTGACAGCACTTTTCTATAGTGTACTGTTTTTCAGTTGGTCCTGTGCAATAATTGAACTGTTTGAGGGATGAATCATCTTTTTGCTACTCTGAGTTTTACTCAATTAAGAAATGTGATTTCGCGTTGAGGATAAGGACCTTTGACAATCAAAACAGGCCCAACTCTTTTCCTACTTCATTCCCCCCGTTTTCCTCCCCTCCAAACGTACACATAAACGCCTGCTGTGTGTGCGGTGGCTTTCCCTTTATGCACTCCCAGTGTGGCCCCCTCCATGTCCACGGCATGTTGCCCCACCCCGCAGCATTCATCCACGGGGAGAAGCTCTGCTCTGTGTCTCCTCATGTCACATTATGTTTTCTTCTAAGGCAGAGAAATCACAACTTGATAGATGGCACTGGTCCATTCTTCAATTAAAAAAGCTACCCTCAAGATGCTCCAGTGGTTCTAATTGCTCATTTATAAACATTTCAGATGACAGGCATTAATGACTTACTAGAAGTAGAACAAAAATCTGATCTTTTTCATGATCCAAAAGCAAACAAATCTCAGGTTTTCCCCAGCAAGAGAAATATGATCTGTTTTAATGTTTTTTGCACTCGCTAATTGTTTTAACTGTAAGAAAACATTGATTTGGAGAATTCAGAGTTACTTATGTCATGGGTATTTCCCAAGGCCAATTAAGCTGGGGAATGTAGGTGGGGTTCAAAGCCTCAAGAGTCTGTTCTGTGGTGTGGCCCCATCTTCCTTAGGGTCTCGTTTTCTTCTAAATACCAGATGATCCTAATTAATCTTGGTTCCCAGTCGTACGGAAAGGACCGCATGCCACAATCTCACCAGCTTCCAAGGGCCATGCAGCCTGTGCGGAGACCACCCCCACCGCCCCCCGCATGGCTGGTGGCGTCCTCCTGCTCTTGCCTGAGGAGGAGGACTGTGGCCACAGGGCCTCCTCAGTTTCCATCCTAGGGTCCTGAAGGTTTCTCCTCCCAGTGGCCCAGGAAGGAGGAAGCCCTCACACTGTTTCTCTGCTTGGCCTCCTGGAGCCTGAGTTGCTCTGTGCAGCCCCTAAAGTGGAGTTTCCACAGTTCAGGCAACTGTCTTGATAGAAGGCTGCTGTCTCTCTTTGAGGCAAAGTGTTTACTTCGGCTAAGAGAAAATGAATTCCCCAAGAGAGATGTCACTGGCCATCTAAAGAAGAGTCATGTCTTCCTAATGTTCTTGAGTATATTTGCCATAATTTGCTAGCAGCAGGGATTGTTTGAAAATTGAAAGTGTTGTTCCGTACTTACAGAAGGAATTCTAGTAGTATCTCAAAAGGCCCATTGCTACTTATGACTCAGTATTCTGCAGAAACAGAGAACTGGTAGTCAAGATGTAATATGTGAGTCATTCTGAGGCACATTCACTGAATCGCAAAGAAATACCCTCTGGAGGTGGCTCATTGAGAATGTTGGATTCAAATCTATGCTGCATTCCGGGGAAATAAGTAAATCCAGATACTGCCATATTTGAGTTATGGCTGTGAAAAATTTAGATGGTTTCATTACATAATCATGGTTGTTATACTAGCTGATCCTATTAAATTTATTCATCTTAACATCATTCATTTCTTTCAGTCCTATTGGTCCTCTCACTTTGAACTTTACTAGCACTATTCCTTCTAACTTTTTAAGTATATGAGTACTTCAACCATCTGTTAACAGCATTTCTTATCAAGCTTGCCAGTACGATAACTCCCAGGCAAGCATTTATCAATTCTCATAATGCACTCAGCTAGGTATGGTAGGTACATCACCCCTGAATCCTCGAAGTGTCTTTGCAAAATATCAGAATTTTTAGTTAATGAGGTAGACAGGCCTACTCAGGGAGGTAAAGCACTTGTGGTAAAACAATACAGAAAGATAGAGGGGATCAGGCTGGGTGCACCTGACTCACTCCACATTCTGAGCCCTTGAACCATTAAATGGCACCTATACTCCCATGCACATACCTTTATGTAACAACATACTTTATGTAAAAAACAACTAGATTTAATTCAATGTGTTTATTAACATGTGAATATATGAACAATGACATTGTTTTCACTTTCGCACCAGGATATGCTTATCTGTAATTGCTCTATTTGCCATTCAGAAAATTAAAAAAAAAAAAAAACTTCCCTCTTTTTTTTTTTTCTTTTGGGTAAATTTAAAAACCAGATGCATTAAAAAAATCAAGATTTTATAGTCTAGAAAAATACTAATTTTCAACTCAATTTTTAGTCATTATGTTCTGTTGCTAATAACAGGTAATGAGGCAGGAGGGTACTGAAGAAAGTCATCCCCGTCAGTGGGTCCTTGAAGATTTCCTTCAAATCTTCTCCCTTTCCAGGTCCCTTCACATTCCTTTAGTAATCTTATCTAAATATTCTCAATTGCTCATATTTAAAAGAATTAACATATGTCAGCACCCTTCAGTGAGTGCCTACTCTGAACTCTTCGCCCTTCGCCTGCCTCACAGCGATCTATAAATACTTGGCACAGATTACTGTACCGTAATCTAGACATGGCGCATTAAATCCTTATAGCAAAGTTGTAAGTAGACCAGAGTAAATCTCTTACAAAAACATAAATATTTGTTTAAATGTGCTTATTTATTTATAGCACATTTTTGGAAGTAGTCTAAGTAAACAGTCCTACACAAAAATTTAGACATTAACCAAGTTTAGTTATTTCATTCTGTCACTTTGCCTCTGTCAATCTAAATGTCATACAACTTTAGGATACTCAATATGCAATAAATCTGCCTCACTTATAAGTATAATTCTGCATCCTTGAGACTTATGAGAATATGCCTGAAGTTATTTTATTAGAATTCATTTCAATCTCCAGAGTGACCTCTACTTGGTGTAAAGATCAAACATTTTTCTGTTGTATATACATGCCACTTTTGATCTGCACATACCATCGTTTTTTCCCTCAGCTAAAACCAGAAATGGAAAAGGCAAAAGTACCGTGAGAACAGTGGTTTTCTTGTGGTATTTCCAGCTCTTTGGAAGGAGAGTATACTGGAAATCACAGGAGACAGCACTTTCCCAGGGGACTCCAAGTCCAGCCATGCTAATCCAAGAGGTTTGGTTTATTTAAAGCAATCCTTTTAGGCTCATCTATCACTAGGCTCAAGACCCTGAACAAAACCCCTGCCGCCCAAGCCATTATCCACGCCTCCTGGTGTCCTCCCTGGCTATGTGCTGTTGTTGTCCAAGCACACAAACATTTTCCTTTCAACAAATGTGTAATGGGTTTTCAGAACTGAAAGATGGGTCTCCAAGTGTCAGTTCCCTTTCACGTTCTGTGCGGTGGTTTGGCCCACATCCCAAAGGCACAATGGAAAAGGACCGCCCTGTCCAGCCATCAGCATTTCAGTCCCTCCTCTTTAATCTAATTATTCGAGCTGACGTCACTCTGCCAGCCCAGGGTGCAGCAAACCGGATAACCCGAAACACCAGGGGTGTGGGCTGGGCCTTCAGGGTTGCTCCATCGCGGAGTTTTCTTTCATTTTTTTAAGAAGCAAGTTTTTGTTTGGGCCCAAGAGAAGCAATGGGAGGCCAGAAACACCTGGATGGTAAGAAGGAAATTACGTCTGTGTCAGCAGCTTCTCCCGAGCACCCACTCTGTCGCTCTGCGGGTCCTAAGGACCCCCAGGGTGAGTGTGAGCGGAACCGCTCGTGCTCACAAACACGTGTCTGTTTTCCTGACTTCCCCGGAGCCCCAAACCTACGTCATCACAGGGAAGAAAGCCAATGACGACCTGCCGTGCTCACTGGCCTTGTTTTACAGTCATCAAACCTGCTCAAAGCCACATGCTTAGCAAATGGTCCCACAGCGCCTGAAACCCTGGCGAGTGTCTTCAGCAACTGCACTTGTACTCACATCCTCTGTCACAGCCCGGCCTTCTAAGGCGAGGAGAAGTGACGCGGTAATAGCACAACAGCGTGTGATGAGAGCCAGTGCTGAGGGTCAGCTGAGGTGCGAGTGAGGCTGTGAGTGCACAGGGGAGGAGTGAAGGGCTTTGCAGAAGAGGAGCAGGGCGGAGACAGGAGGAGGGGAGGGTGGCACTGCTGGAGCCGCTGTGCCAGAGAGATGGGAGCAGATGTCTTCCGGGCGAGAAACAGCTGTGGAAACACTGGAGACAGGGAAGACCTGAGGACCTTCCCGACACCACACAACGGGGCCTTTGGCAAGGGGTCCACAGCCATGCGAGGGCCCCTTCCCAAGAGGCTGCAGAGGATGTGCGAAGGGTGCAGCACTGGGTCCCACAGATTGGCGCTCTCAAGGGTTCTGTCCCTGAGCTCAGAAAAGAAACCTCCCTGCAACCGTGGCCCTTCAGCCCACCATCTGAAATCTTCCTTTGGAAGCTTCTGATCTGTTTGACTTTATGTGAGTTTGCCTTCAACAACATAATACAGGTGTGTTTATTTTAAAGAGACCCAAATTGTTGCCTTAAATCATTTCTCACTCAAGAAAACCCATGCTTCAGGTTGCCTTTCAGGCTTGGTTCATAGACTTGTGACAGAACCTTCTGTTCCACCCAAGGTCTGAGAAGCTTGGCTGTAGGGGGTGGGACAGAGGCAGTAAACTGTGGAATCCTGTCTCCTTCTAGGGGCAGTGGCTGTGAGGTGCACAGAAAAGAGGAAAGGGCCTGGGACCAGTGCTGGTGAGGGCCACACTAAGGCAGGGACAGTGCAGTGAGAAGAAGAAACGAGTTTAGAAGCATGTGCTGGGCTAGGTGGTGTGGTCTGTCCGTGGGTGAACAGAAGCAGTAAGGAAGAGAGCAGATGGGCTCCCGGCCAGTGAGCTACCAGAATGCCATCCATGGAGAGGTGACGGCAGGAGAGAGCAGTCTCCTCCGCCTTCCCCACTTTGTCATGAGGCGGTGTCAGGACAGAGACCCTGTCCACATCTGTAACAGTTAAGAATGTGAGCATCTCAACATTTTCACGTTCAACAAAATCTCATCATATTTTATTCCACTGTATAGTTTTTGAAGCCTTTCCTCTTGGAATTTGAACATAATACTTTTTTATTAGACAATTCAAGCCTGACTATTACTGAGAATCCAGATATTCCTAAATGTGGCTGTTATGGTCGATACATTTTGTCAACTTGGGGATTATGGAGGTCTGGCTGAGTGATTCAGCAGGAAGCCAAGTTGCTTACTTTGTACACATCCTGAGCCTGTGGAAGAGGAGGGCATGGACAGTGTGTGAGAGCTACATGCCCCCTGGGTGGGAGTGGGCTGTTTACAATGTAAAGGAAGAGAAGAGGCTGCTTGCAGCCATTCCTCCCTTTTGCTCTGGTTGTTTTTGCTGTGCTCTGCTGCCCTGAAGTTTGCCCTCTGCCATGTGGCACTCTGCCTCTGAACCAGCCAAGTATGGACTGAAACCCCCACAAACTGTAAACTAAATAAACCTTTCCTTTCTTCATTTTGGGTGTGGGGTATTTTGTCTCAGCAACAAGAGTAAAGTAACCAAGACAGTGGCCAAGAATGCAGAGAACGTGCAGTGGCAGTTCTCTGAGACTTAGAAAGGAGCAGAGCCTGTGATCTGTCCACTCCACTTTGGGGTGTGTAACCAAACGGATTGAAAGCAGGAGCTCGAACAGATATCCCTCAGTTCATGTTCAGGGCAGCGTTATTTGCAGTAGCCCAAAGGTGAGAGTAAACTAAGTGGTCAGCACAGATGAGTGGATAAACAGACTGCAATACTACACCCAGAGGAAGACTATTTAGCCTTAAAAGGATTAAGCCTTCAAAGAAAGTTTTAAAAGGTTTTACTTTAAAGTCTTTAAAGCGAATAGCTGATTTTGCTTGTAAAAGGTACTCATATGTTGTCATGATAAAGCAGAAGTCAGTCTTACTGCATCATTTACTGAATGATCAATCACGTTTCCAGTTGACTATGGAAGCTCTCACGTCATCAGCCCATTTCCCGCCTAGACCAGGGATTGTTGGGACCACGCCTTTTGCGGCATGACCTGTAGAAATGAGGAGTGAAGAACACAGTGGTTTCCAGGGAGGCTTGGGTTCAGTCCCACAGCAGCGCTTTCTCACTATAAATGCTTGGGGAAGTTACTCAGTCCTTATTCGCAGCGTCTTTGATATGCAAAATAGGAATAGGAGTCCCTTGTTGACTTACTTTGGATCCACACAATGGCTCTGTGGCGGGTGGGAAGCGTAGAGTTTCACCCCGAAGTGAGGAACGGGATGGGGAGCACACATCCAGAGGTCTGGAGGTTCATGGAGGTGGCTCTCAAGTCTGCGTCTGGTCCCCCAGCTGCTCAGCTGTGCACTGTTCCCTGCTGTGCTTCCTGGCCACCATGAACTGAGCGTGTTTCCTCCTCTGCCCTCGTTCTCCATGACAGCTCTGCCTGGAGCTGGCTGACTGGGGACTGAGACCAGAGGCAAACGAAACCTGTCCTCCCCACGTTGTGAGTGCTGGGCGTCAGGTGCAGCAGTGGGAGAGCAGCTAAGACAGACTCTGTGATTAAAGATATTTCTCCCCATATAGAAAAAGAAAATCTCAAAGGTCACAAAAGTTTTAAGTCAAAAACTTGGAACTTCAGTTAAAAGCATCTGATTTCTAAATTCAATGTGTTTCTGATTTATCATGTTGCTTTTGGAAACAGATCCCATACCCTGAGTCTCTGGTACGAAATGGCTCTGTTAAAATGTGAATACCACCTTCTTACAAGCAAAGCGTTTATCTTAGGCATAGAAAGAATCTCTCTGACACTTCCAAGATGATCCACACAACTACAATATCTCTGCTTTCTAAAGTATGAACAGGAGAGATTAAAGAGACCTCTAAAATAATATATAAGGCAGCAGGTGCTTGATTTATTCCTCTATAAAACTGAGGAGGGCCAGGGAGTCTCAGGCTCAAGGTAGTGTCAAAAATAATTATAACACCAGACTCAAGGGAGACATCCTTCAGACTTCCTTCTATCTGTGGCAGCTTTCTTGGCAGCTTGCTCTCATCACAGAAAGGTGCTATGAAATGGAGACTTTCCTTAGAGCAGCCTAGACGTGCTGAGACTCCCAGGGGGACGTGTACACAATGCTTCCCTGATTACATTCTGCCTCTTACTGAATGTAAAGTGGCTCTCTCCATCTTTCCTGCCTGGGTTGTCATGTTAGTATTTTAGCACAACTGAACTTTTCAAAGGAATCACACATGACAAATACATTTTTAGGCTTCAATCATTACTAATCATTCAGCTCTGCAGTTACCTAACTAGTGCTCTTTACCCTCACTGCCAGCATTAGCCATTCTTCCCTGAAACATTTTCCAGGTTTCCAACCTACTGAGAAAAATTAATCATCAAGTTTAAAATACACTCAAACCAAAACTTTAAGTCAAAATCACTGTAATTGTAAATACTCTTTGTAGGGCTGGGGAGATAGCTCAGTGGCACAGCACTTGCCTGGCAAGCACAAGGTCCTGAGTTTGATTCTCAGTGCCCCCCTGCCCCCCCCAAAACCCTCACTACATAAATACTCTTTGGAAGCTGCAGCATAGCACTGAGAATACTTTCATTTTCTATGCAGATATCTAAAACCCTTAATAAATGTCAAATCCCAAAGAAACCAATTTTCAGGGAAATATTAGCCATACCGGGATCTAAGGGCAATTTAGAGTGTATCAAACTACAGCACTGTAATATTTATTTACCTGAAAAATATATTAATTTAAACAGCTATTCTCTTACTACTGTAGTGGACTGTGCTTTTCTAGATTGTGTTTTGTTTTGCTTCCAAACTTGCATTGGTTCTTTTTTTGGCGCCAGCCACTCTGTCACCGAGGGCCCCACCTGCGCACTGTGGGCTGCTGGAGTGAGCTGCGCCTCCGGCTCCAGAATGAGCAGTGTTCAGGCCCAGCGCCTCTGACCAGCTGCTCTCCTCAGCTGCAGTGACCCCCAACAAGGCAAAGGGCACCTGCTGAGCACTGCGCTGGGCAGCACAGGGGGAACGGAGCCCTCTCGACCGGGCTTGGGAGAGCGAGGCCGGGAGTCCTCGAAAGCTACCTCACTCCTGCCTTCCCTCCCCCACTGCCCCAGACTGCAGGGAAGACCAGCGCGGCAGAGAGCAGAGCTGAGACCAGGAAAGAAGCCTGGTGCTGGGCACCTCGCGGTACCCTGGGTTGTGCATGTGTGGATGTGGGCCTTCAGACTTCGACGCCAACACTTACTGATTAGGAAGCTGTTCGAAGATCTTAGATCATAAACGACACCACAACAGCAAATGCAGTACAGTACCATAAATATCAGGTTAGGTCTAAACAAGAGAAATTAGGAATAATCTGGGTCTTTTTGCTTCGGTTTTGTTTTTGTACCAGGAATCGAACTTAGGACTTGTGCTTGCCAGGCAGGCGCTGTGCCGCTGAGCTGTATCCCTAGGCCCCTAGGAATGACTTGGAAGGAACAGGACAGTTCAGGAGGAGAGAGGCGCCCTAGCTGAGTCCCAGGCGAGGAGAAGGCGGCAGTGGATCTTGCGAGGAGGAGATGGTAATTAGAGGAAGGAGCACGTGCGAACGCTCCTCACCCCAGAGTTGCCCCCGCCAACCCAGACGCAGGCGTGAGGGTGCCTGAGAGCCATCGAGTGAGGGCACATGTTTTAGGAGCGGGAACCTGGCTGGAGGCATGAGAAATCGAGCTGGGGGAGAAATGCGGAACTGGGTCAA
Source organism: Dinomys branickii (assembly GCA_004027595.1). NCBI lineage: Eukaryota > Metazoa > Chordata > Mammalia > Rodentia > Dinomyidae > Dinomys > Dinomys branickii. The sequence continues at coordinate 58,078 of PVLD010004526.1, read as the reverse complement.
GGAGGATCTCGCGCACCATGTTTTTAAATAGCGATCTCATAGCTGTGTGGGGAACTGAACTGAGAGGCAGAAACCTGAAGATGAGGAAACTTGCTCTGGGGGAGATGGCGACTCCATACTGTGAGGTGGTAGCTGGGTGGGCAGAAAGAAGCAGAAGCTGGAGGAGATTTGGATGTCAGATCAGTCAGGTCTGCTGATTGGACAAGCAGGGAGAAGAAACCCTGATACGGCGAACTCCTCCTCTAACGAGTGAAAGGCCTGCTCCTTTTGTGCATCACAGATGCCAGCACCTACACATAAGCTTCACTGCACGCGCTCTCCCCTCCTGCTCTCCTCTTCTGCCCTGTGGGGTACTCTGTGTCCCGGCCGCCCTTGTCAGAGAAATAAAACAATCCTGCCAACTAGTGTCCCTTCTGTGCAGATATGGGAGACAGAATGCAATTTACTATTGGAAAATTATTAATTAATTTATTATTAATTAATTAAAGTGACATGAAATTGATAACAAAGCCTGGACAGAATTTAACATTAATTAAGCAATAAAGTAGAAAAAAATCAACTTCTCTTATTTCCCTCAGAAACAAAAAGGCACATCATGCACTGTTCCCCGGATGCCTCCTACAAGACTGCTGAGCTTACCTGCAATGTGTGTCACAGTTCAAGGGTCAGAGGACCTGGGAAGCTGCACTGTAAGGTGAATAGGCCAGCCGTGTTCTTAGACTGACTTTTTCAAGAGAGCGCATAATTCCCTGACGAGGGGAGACTGAGAGGATGGCCACCTCCTTTCTCTTCATTAAACAAAGGAATTTTATCATTTTACTCCTGCACCAACAAGGCCTCTGTAACATCCCAGCTGGTTTATGCTGCCTGTTTCTCCTGGGACTGCTGACTTTCATGCTATACAGCCAACATTTGAACACACGGGACACAGGGGTCCTGGGTTCCTGAAAGATAGTTCAATGAAACCAAGGCCCTGCTTGACCTATGGTGACACAGTCAGTGCAGAGCCTGCCACGTCTCCCATGGGTGACTTCAGGAGTTTGACCCAATGTATCCCAGCGACTTCTGCCTCAGACTCCTTGCCCAGGGACCACAGCTCTGGAGCCTCTGAGCCCAGTGATTCCCTAGCTGCAGCTTTATTACAACTTCTTCCTGACTTGTGTTACAGACCTACTCAGGTGAGAAGAAGGTGGAGTGCAGCAGAGGCTTGCTGGGTTCTCTGACTTGTTCTGCACGCACCTTTAATGGCTGCATCAGAACGAAAAGCCAAGAGGGGCAGATTCTGCTGGGGACCTGGAAACCTCCCCACACTGCTGTAAGGTGGAGCCGTGTCAGCGAACTGTCCCTCTGGGCATCTGGGGTCTTGGCTGCCATGCAGTGCCTTCCCTGCTTTGCAGCCTAGGGCTTGGATGTCTGGTGGGAGCTCGCAAACAGGAAGGCCATGGAGAGGAGCCAAGCAGCACCCGCTCTGTGGCCCTGCGGTGCTGTGCATGGCCCAGTCACCAGGGCACCAGGAGAGTCTCTGGGATTTACTGATGATGTTGCAGGGAGACCAAGGAAAAGATTTTATTGGATATCCTGTGAATGTCTGCAAGCATCCTTGAAGCACACCTGCAGTCTTCATTGCACTTTCTCCGAAGTCCTTTGCTGTGTGGTGTCTCTTACAGCTCTGCGTCTTTCTCCATCTCGTTCAGCTTCCTTACCCCGCCTCCCTTAGGACAACCCACATGAGCTTTGTCTCCTCTCCAGTTCCTTTCAGTTCTGCTTATTCCTCTTTGATGTTCTCCAAAGATGTATCCCCAATAGTCAGCTAGACCAGTAACATGAAGCGTCCATCTTTCTAACATAGCAGCAAAGAAGGAATGGCTAAGTCCATGATTTAATACATGGTCTTTCTATCCACTTTAACTATTCTTGAATTGTCCTCTGAAAATGTATAAAATTCTCCTGTCTCACATTACAGATCTTGCAAACACTCACTGAAAATGCCTGCAGTGCCGTGGCTTTGTCAGAGCAGGAGCTCACGCACAACGGCACGCTGATCATTTTCGATCCCCAGCTTTCTTAAAGACTGCACTGCCCTGGAGGTTTTAGTTCTTTCAGGCAACAGCAATTCTTTATGACTGTAGCTTTTACTTCCCAAATTCCAAATATACTTATTCTTTTTTCTAATAATCCGCTGGAAGACAGATGTAAATAGCTTTGTCGTCCATTTCAGAAATTTCCTGAAGGATCATCCAGCTTTCTGCAGAAAGCACGAGTGGATAGTTTACAGTCCTCACCCTGCTCTACCCAGGATGTCACAGCGCTTACCCACCTTGCCAAGTCTTCATCCTAGAGACCAGGTGTGACTGAACTCCAGTGTCCATCGATCGGCCTCTGCCAAGGGAGTGCCGCCTCTGCAGTGATGACAGACTCAGTTCTGCTGACGTGCGGTCAGCAGGATACAGCGGTACCTTGGTTCATGAACTTCGTTTGTCCTACAGTCCTGGAAAAGAAAGCATGCTTGTGTCTGCAGGAAGGAGGGCCGTGGTATGTTTGTCATCCAGTGCGGGTATGCAACCAAAACCAAAGTTTGGCCAAATGCCTGTTTGTGAACCACACTGTTCCCAAGCAAAAGTGATCATGAACTGAGGTACCACTGTGTCTGCGTGGTATTTCAGGTAGTCAGTATTTGACATCTGTGAAAGTATGATCAGAGGACAAAGCCATTGTCTCAGCTTGAGGAGGTTAAAAATAGGGATTCCTGGGTGGTGGCAGGAATCTAACTTGCAAATCTAACCCAGGAATCTAACTTTGGCATGAGCACCCAGTACCCTTGCCTGGGCATTGCTGGGTCTCAGCAGACATAACTACATAAAAGCACCACCTGTTTCTTTTGTAAAATGCACCTATTTGAACATAAATATGAAACTGAATGCCCTGATTACAGTGGAAAACATTTATTCTTTTTTTTTTTTTTTTTTTTTTTTTTTTTGCGGTACTGGGGATCAAACTCAGGACCCTGTGCTTGCTAGGCAAGTGCTTATTCCACTGAGCTATATCCCCAGCCCTAAAACATTTATTCTTGAGCATTAATTCTTGAGTATAACTTCTCCTCAGGAACCTTAAAATGCGACCTGTAATCACTCAGAACTCATCTCATTGTTAAAACTGAGAACCAGTAGAAAGTTAAAAATAAAGCACTTAATTATCAGAGTCATAACTATTTCAGACAATGGGTGTGTGAGTGTGGGACAGTTTGGACTTTAGCTATGTGGAAACAGGGTCTTACCCAGTTGTCGGGTGGCCTAGAACTCGCTGTCCTCCCTGAGGCCTCCTGAGTAGCTGGCCACAGGCCTGCATCACCCTGAACATCATTCTTGATGAGGCTTGTAATACTGGAAAATGAGCTTTTTTCCCTCTTCACACCAGTTCTTATCAATCCATAATGTTCATGAAGGAAATGCAGTGGAACATTCTCTTATCAGCTTTTAGGCTATCTATCATGTGTTAATCAGGCCAAGGAAAGTTCCCAGCAGTCACTGGCTGCCCTGGGGTCGGCACTAGATTGGCTTCGTTTTATCTCCCGGGCTCAGTCTTGTTATCTTTAAGGTGGGAGAGAGAATCCCTGCAGGGCTGTTCACAGGTAAAACTTGTCCTGTACTAAATACACGGTGGACACTCAGTGTTAACTTTACTTCTCTTTGTTACCTTAATTTCCCTTCTCTGAAAAGGAAAAGTAAGGATTTGGTTGTGTTTTCCCTGAGGTGATGAAGGTGAGATATGGAGGTGAACATAGCTTACCAGTTGTTGAAATACTTATGCTACCTAACTTCAAGCCTAGGGCTTTTGCTGTTTTTGGAGGATTGTTATTTTTCTTCATAGTTTTACTTCTTCCTGTGAAATCCATTAGTCTTGGTCTTTCAAACTTTATTTAAAGCAGCCTGCCCAAAATAACACTATATGTTAACCTTGTTCATCTACATTTATTTTATACCTGTTTACGTAGAGCAGGTTTGTTCATGAGCTTTCAAAATGTCAAGGAATAAGATAACTTTGACAATGTTCTGGATTCATGTAAGTTTGACTCTAAATAAATCTGCTTATTTCTTTTAGCCTTGACTGCACCTGTAAGTGCAAAGCCTTTGATGATTAACTATTTATCGTTTCAGGGAACTGCAGATTGTTTGGGTAATTAAAAGCAGATGGCCACAGCTGGGACAAACGTGTAGCAGCTGATTAGTGGAGAGGAATGAGTTTGGAGATATCCAACTTCCAGATAACAGATGGCTCAAATGCAGCTTATGTTCCCTGGGTGTGCTTCCAGGGTAATTCCAAACATGATGTTTGATAATATATCAAGAAGTAGGTGTTTGTTCTTCGTCTCCCTTTGCTGTCTGTGCCCTGACAGAGGTGCCCTTTCCATACACGGCACATGTACCAGCACGTTACTTGCAGCTCGATTTACTTATTTGGGTCACTGGAGGCCTCTTGGTCAGGATGTGGTTTGCCTCTGGGATAGCTCCAGGCTAAACACTGTGTGTTGCTTGGAGGTTTCTCAATGGAGTTTGATATTGGTGTTCAAAACCAGTGCTCAACCAAGGTTAGGCACCCTGTAAAGTTCACCTGTTCACCTACCAGTTTCCATTCTGCTGCAGGAAAGAAAGACTTCATCAGGCAAAACCCAGTTATTCAGGAGGTGAGACACATTTTAACATGCTCATGAGCTGATGTCCAGTTCCTCCCTGGCCACACAGTGGGATCCTCATCCCTGTGCTGGGACTGTGAAACCAGTTGAGAGCTTGGGGGCGTCACTCTGATAGCAGTAAACCTGCATCAAAAGTTGTATGGCCATAAAGGTGGCAAGAATGCCCAAAATAAAACCACCAAAGGGTTGAAAGTTCATGTTCAGTGAATAAAAATCACAAAAAATAACTATTTTGTGAGTTTCAGTCATTCTCTAAAAAATGTCTGCCGGAGTAGGAAAAGAAGAGAATAAAAAACATTCCATAGAGTCTCAGGGCAGTCATCCTTTAGGCAATAGTTTTGTTAACATCTTCCAGTTTTTATTCTATGTATTTTGTTTTGTTTTGCTTCTGTAAAGATGTTGGTACATCTATTATTTATGATTTTATTATCAATGGTTTTATGAAAGCCAATCCATCATGGGTTGAATTGTTTCACTCTCAAAAGCATGTTGAAGCCCTAAGCTCTAGTATCTCAGAATATGACCTGCTTTGTAAAGACAGTCTTTGCAGATTCAAAGTTAAGACAAAATGATTAAGATGGGCTGTTGGCCTTCTACAAAGGAAAAGAGAACATGAAGAGATTTTTAAAATATCGATGAATGGTTCTCACCTAAGACCAGCTGAGTAAGAATCTCTGAGTTGTGTTTTGGCACTGGTAATGCTAATGGCAGCAGGAGTGGAGGCAGATGTTAGAAACTCGTATCACAGTTTGATGTTTTTCTTTGCATTTGAGGCGGACTAATATAAATAGGATGTAAGTTGATAAGATAAACAGTGGATCATACAAATAAAAGTAAATTAGAAAGACTGAGAGGAAGGAAAGAGTTAGATTTGCGAGACTCTGGCAAGTGCTACAAATCTGAATTTAGAACATTGGTGATGGCAGAGGAAAGCTATAAAATTGCACATACCCCAGAGAGGACATGCCAACTGTCTATTGCTACATAACAATTCAGGGGCTTCCAAAAGCAACAATTGCTTGTTTTGCTAATAGATTTGCAGTCTGGCCAGGGCTCTGTGCAAATATCCACCTCTGCCCAGTGTGAGTCACAGGGCGGCCCAAGGCTCTTACTCTGCCCTGAGCTGGTCTCTCACCTAACTGCCAAGCCAGTCTTGGCTGTCACTTTGAAGCTTATCTAGACTTAAGAACCTCAGAGCTCTGATTCTACTTCAAATGGGTCTCTCCACCGGCAGCTTGGGCTTCCAGATGAGGTGGTGGCTTGGTTCCAAGAACAAGGCTTCCAAAATCCAACGAGAAAGTGGTTGTGTTTGATAACTCAGCTGTGGAAGTTGCCTGACATTGTTCTACTGTATTGGTTGAGGCAGTACAAGGCCAACTCAGACTGAAAGGGAGGGCAGCATCCCAAATCTAGTAGAGGGGCTGGCAAGGTGTTAGGAGAAATTGGGACAGGTGTTACTGTGCTACCATCTTGGGGAATTACCACCTGCCACAGTCTTGGCACCTTGCTGGGAGGGAACAGTTAAAAGCATAGAAAAGGAAAAAGGAAATTTAAGCAATAAGTACCCTCAAGTTTAATGCTTGTTAGGATCATTACACAAAATCCAAATTGTCATTATCCATGGCAGTGTGGAAGCAGTGTTTGTAGGTGAGAGTTTTCTAGAAAGCTTTCAGAGGCCTCCGGTCTTAGGCTGTTCTTATGCATTCATCCTATTTGCCTGAGTAAAGGTATCAGCTCAAAAACTTGGTAGGGTTAGCAAAAAATAATTTTAAACCAGTTACTGAAATTTGGATATTTTTGTTTTGAAAAGGAAAAGACTATGGTTTTCTTTTTATTAAAAAAATAGGAAACCAGTCCTTCTAACTCATGATTATTATTTTAAGGGATTAATAGGGCAAATTTCCTGACTTAATTATAATCCATCTACAGTTATATGCTCCACATTTAGCATACAAAGTGACCCCGTGGGAAGTACTTCTGTGTCTTAGGTAGATTCAGTAATTGTCAGGAAAGGAAATGGTGGCTGGACTCATCCTGAAAACGTCCTTCCCATGGTGGTGCTAGGGACAGCTGTAGTCAGTGCTCCTGAGCACGGAGACCACGAGCATGGCTGGAAAGAGAACACAGCCTGATAGGAACCAGGGCTCCCGTTGGCCCCAGCACACCCCACGAGGGGCTCACGCTTGTCCCTGTGAGTTCTGAGTCCCCAGAATCTCAGGATGCAGAAGAACTGGGCAGAGGGAACAGGGCCCTTCGGCTCCGCTGCAAGTCTTCATTTACCATGGATTTGGTTGTTCCTAGAATGAGTTACTCCCATGGCTGCTCAGGTGTGTTGTTTTTGCCAGAGTTCAGCCTGCTGAATCATGGAGCAAAGGACAGCACTGAATTCATTAGCTATTTCAACCTGGGGGAGCAGGTGAGCCACAAAGCGCATGGGTACATTCCTGTGTCCAGTAGACACTGATCGGTGGCCTGCGATGCCCCAGCACAGCACCGAGATGAAACAGGAGCTTGCAGGTGCAGAGGGGATCTGGATGCAGGGGTGGGTCTAGGAAGCATCCCTTTCATTAGAGCTCACTTTCACTTAGCCAAGTTTACAGAGCTGCAAATTGCTTGCAGTTTGACTCATTGCATGGCTAGCTCTTACTGCTGCTTTTTCTTTTCTCAGCCGTTTCATTGACTGTCTGAATCCACATCATAAAATCAGCACTGTTGGTTTTGAGGACGTTTATTAAAACAATGCCTTTATGAGAGGAAATTTATGAGACCTGTGGCTTAGGACACCCTTCATCTATTTACTCTAAGGGATTAGCTCTTAATCCTAGCAGGGAAGATGGGCCCTAATGCTTACAGGGTGGGGTGAAAGGAGCCACAGATTTATCAATTGCAAGGATGGAGCACAGTCCCATCTCAAAGACTCTTATCCTCACCTCCACCACCTCTGTCCCTCGAGCTGCTGAGGTCTACCCAACTCAAATTCAAAATGAACCTATGCTCTAGCTAGTTCTTTTGGAAGAAGAACCAAAGATAACTTCAAAGGTGTTTTCTGTGCAGCTGTACATGAGTGGGTGTGTGTGGGTGACCACTGCGAGGTCATTTTATTCAGCACTAATTTATCAACTAGTGTCTGCCAAAGAAAAAGTTGAAGACCACACCGCACGAAGGTGATACAAACACAGGAAGAAAGTTTCCTAGTTATCAGTCATCTGCTCTCCAATTCATAAAATAGAGTTTGGTTGAGGCAAAAACACACTTAGAACCTTCTAAGCACCTTTTACATTCCCATCAGGTCCCTGGAGGTCACAGGAGAAGCAAAGCTTTGACCTTCTGGCTTAAGGAGCAGAAATAGAAAAGAACTCTATTCAGGTGTGAAGAAGGAGGGCGGAGCCTTCACTGGCACTTGGTGCGATACGGGGGTGTCTCACACAGGAAGGGTGGGACACTGTGTTCCAGGCCGAGAACCATGCAGACAGGACTTTACAGCCAGAGTGCCACACTGGGATCCCGAAGAGGAAGCACCAGAGCAGCAGAAGACAGCTTGACAAACCCAGGCAGGAGGCCCAGGCAGGGCTGGGCAGGCTTCAGGGTCAGGATCTCTGAGAGGCAGGGGGGAGCGCATGTCAGCGGCTGCTCAAGGACCAGGACAGCAGCTTCCTGGCTGCCCAGAATGAAGAGCCAGGCCACCTGGTCCGCATCTCAGATGTAGCACTTGCTGCGGGCCTTGGCAAGCTCTCTGCTTGTTAAAGAAAAACTTACACAAATTAAATTTAGCAGCGTTTGTGTGATCAAAGAAAGCTTTGTGAACCAGGCAGCACTCTGACCCTGAAAGGCTTGGATGGGCTCCACCCCGCATTATGCAGGCAATACTGACAGACAGCAGGAAAGTGAGATGCAGAAAGCTGGGCAAGCACAGCTGGCTGAACCCTGAACCCAGCTCCTCCTCACAAGTTAGGTGACCAAGTTAGGTTGTAGCTCATGATGCAGGGATTAAAAGCTCTGAGCTGACTCTAGACCATATGCAATTTAACAACAGGGTCTCTGTGAGGTGGGGGCAGCAGGGGTCATGTGACTTGTGCCACGCATGTGGAACCATGTGGACACATGGCTCGTGGTAGCCAACAGTGACCGATACCCTTCGTGTTTGTCCTGCTGGGTTTCAGTCTGGCTTTGGTCTGATTCTGTTCTATCCTCCCATTCCTCCCTTTTAGAATGGGAATGTTTACCCCGTCCCATTGTACCTTGGGATTAATGCAATTTGTTTTTAATTTTTACAGAAATTCATAGGTAAGAGTTTGTTTTGAATCTCAGAGGAGGTATGAACTTGGACTTTTGAGAAATGCTGAGACTCTGGGCAGTAGATTATTGTCTATCCAGTTGTACAAAGGATAGTTGTGTTGTTAGGCAGAATTATGAACTTGCTACTGTCTTTATTTGGAGATTAATACAGTTTAAGGAGATGTGTTTGGATAGGAAGTTGAAGAGGGGTGGGACGTGGCAGTCAGGGCAGGTGTCGATTTGACTGCCTTTCAGGCCTGCCCCAGGGATTGGCGGAGTCCAGGGCAGGGCATGTGGGTGTGGCCTTAGGCTCTCCGTCTGCTCCCTAGCTCCTTAGCCTCCCGCACTGTTCTGGTCTGCTTCCCAGCTGCCTCGATCTAAGCACCTTTGCTCTGCCACACCCTTCTCCTGTGAAGCTCTGCCTGGGGGCCAGTCAGTTATAACTGAAACCACAGCATATTAAATCTCTCCTCCTCTGAGTGGTGGGTGTCCAGTGTGGTGTCCAGCAGTGGGAAAGCCGACTAATACAGGGCCCTCCCTGCAAAACTGTAGAAAACAGCTTAGAATCACCTGCTGAAAGGGTATTTATCCTTTAGCTCGGGCCCAGTGGTTAGGTGCCGCCTCAGGGATGGAACATCTTTGTATCTGAGGTTGGCGATGTGTTGAGTAGGTCCCCAGGCAGTCTGCTTGGCAAAAATGCAAAGGTGAGGTGGAGAGGGCTCCAACAGGCTATGATGCCCCGGCAAGGAGGTGGACTGCAAAGCTAGATACAGGGCACAAGAGGTACTGAGCATCAGACCGTGAGCGTAGCCCTGAGCAGCACCTGGGACGCTGGTAGTGTTCTGCCGGCATCTGTCTTTCAATCTTCATTTTATGTCACGGCTCATGGTTAGTGTGTGAGTGTGTTCTGTGTGCGTGTGTTCTCTGTGCGCGTGTGTGTGTGTGGTACTGCAGACTGAACCCACGTCCTCCTCAGTGAACTACATCCCAGAACCCTTCCTCCATGCAAAAATCACCAAGTCACCCATGTTGGGCTCCAACTTGCAACCCTCCTGCCTTAGTCTCCTGGAGTGCTGGGATTACAGGAGTGTTCCAGCATGCCCCACGGATTATTACTTTATGTCAAAGTTCCCTCAGACTTTCTCCTAATAAAGAACGATGTTGTTGTTTGGTAGAAAGAACATAACACTGGGATTTGGGAAACTCGCCCCTATTAAATCCACCTGAAAAACTTTCTTTCATTTTCTCAAATATGTCTTGGGTGCCTGCAGAGCTCAGGATGTGGAAGTTCTTCAGTGAATGATAGCAAATAACCACAAGTGGCCTGCTTTTGATGACTTGCATTGTGAGTTTTTGAAGACTTGCATTGTATTTCTTATGATAGATATGATGGGTGCGTGCATAGCTCAGGTGAAGGCAGAAGGCCACACCACAGTGGATACAGTAAGTAATTAAAATGAAGGAGAGAGGCCAGGAGGGTGTGGATACAGTGGATCCCTGCCCCACTGCCCCTCTGACTGATTTTCACATCTGAAATCAGAGTTGTTTTGGCAGATGCATTGCAGGTTTGATGGAACAAGGTCAGTTCCAGCAGCCAGGTGGCAACGTAGCTCCATGGGACTCGGAGGGATGATGACCATTTTTAGCAGGGACCTCATACAAAAGAGAACATGAGCAGAAAGTGGCAAAACAACTTTAGTAACCAACATTAGAAAATGTCCTTGGTTCCTCTCTTTGAAGTGAATCCTCTCTCCTGATCAAGTGAGCAGTCCCTGTATCAGTACTTTGAAGTCTGCCTGGGTAGATCTACCCAGATGCTCCTCTCTTTGGGCAGAGGTCTACCTGGTCTCCCAGCAAGAAGCACCCTGGGGATTCTGGGCCTGACAAGCTCTTGTCACGGCCATGGCTCCTTTCAGTGTCTGGCACTGCCATAAATGAGGCTGTGTCCTCCATGGGGTCCTCACCGTGCCTTGTGGGCACAGAGTGCTGCCCGCATAACAAGACCTGTGTGGCCCTGTGCTGTGCCCCGTAGGGCTGAAAGAAAGACGGAAACAAACACCAAGGCCGGTGCTCAGCACAGCAGTAGTCTCACCCTAGCACTACCTGAGCCAGGGCTGAAAGATAAGTCCCTGACTGAGGCCTGTTAACACCCGGCTCGGATAGGGTACATTTTCTTCTGCTTCAATACAGTCTGGTTTTGGGTGGTGGTGGTAGTTTACTTGTGACTGAAAATTCCAACCTGACTTTTCTTTTTGGTAGCAAGAAAGGACCTGGCTAAGCTTCTCAGAGTAACTAAACTCTGTGTAGACCAGCTCAGATCCCACTGGAGGCTCATGGGGCAGAGAAATGATCTGTAGTAGAAGGCCCTACCCTGGGCCAGGCACCTCACTGAAGAAGCAGAGAAGCAATGCTCAGGGCCAGTTCTTAAAATGATTGGTTCTGCAGCTTCCATTTTTGGAAAAAACATTAGGGATATCACTGGTTCTGAAACAGGATGAGGCTGCAGTATCAGAGGAGAAGGAAAATGTCACATCTAACTGTGCAAAATATGCAGAGATAAACCAGCCACATCCCTGTCATAACACAAACAGGCAGCGCTGGTGAGTTGGACCATGGAGGCTGCTGAAGTCACAGTGCTGACACCGCCCGCAGCAGGTCCTGTTTCCTTTGGCTTCCCCCATTTTCCCAGTACCTCCACTGTCCTTAATCAGGCAGAGCTCAATATAGAGGCAATAATACTCTTTAGTTTATATTCCATTTTCTCATCTTCATCCGAATTAAAATTATACAAGAAACTAAAATTACTCTAAGCAAGTGCTCGTGCAGAGAACATGATGTTCTGTACTTTTCAAACCATGAAGGGATTGTACACTTTTAGGAAAAATATTTCAAATGGACCAATGTTACCAGAACTCTTGAATATATTTTGTAAGTCTCCCTCCTTTTCCTTCCTACTTGACGCATTCTTGGTCTCCAGAGCTGAGCTCCTGGCCTCCTGGCCTCTCTCCTTCATTTGAATTACTTACTCATCAATGTATGTGTTTTTACAGTTTTCATATAAGAGAAAACATGAGACATTTAACTTTCTGTGTCTGGCCAATTCACTGAACATGACGATGTTTACTGCTCTTTTTATAAAATATTATCCCTTGGATAAAGTTAACAGTTTGAAAATGTTTGGAGCATTTTTGGAAAAGCTCTGGTAATGGTCATGCATAGCTTGGAAATTGTTGTCTATGATATGAAGTTGGCCCCCAGGTCTTATTTATCTAGTAAGGGTTTGCAAGGAAAGGTTTTGGTCCAAAATTTAAAATTCAGTAGATCTTACACGCAAAAAGGTAAACTCATAAGCTATTTGGGAAGAGTTGAGCTGGGCCCTGCAGAGCACAGTCCCCTGGGCCATGGTCGCCTTGTTCTGTGGTGTACGTGGGCGGCCACACTGGTTCTCCAGACCCAGCCTCAGCAGCTGATTCTCCTGACTGTGGCCTGCTGGCTTGTGCCTAGTGGAGAGAAAGCATTTGGATCAAATGCAGAAGCGTGCTGGGTAGTTCTCCGAGTTCTTTAGCACAGCACAGAATGCCCCAGGTAGTGGCTTCTTGGCCAGGCGCCACGCTCCACCGCCCACCTTTCCCAGGTGAGAAGACAAGTGCTCTCCCAGAGAATGGGAGCGCAGGTTGTGCACTTATTCTTTTTTTAAATTAAAAAGAATTCTTAGTGTGTGTTTGGAACACACAGTGGTTTTGTTTCTTGTGAGGAGCTGGCATCTCTACGTGACACACCTTAATTCTTTTCACTTACCCTCCCCTCTGGTCTTGGTCCCCTTCCTATTTGCAAAACACTTCCCTCCCTGTTTCCTAAGAGCTATCCTTTATTTTGCTTTTCAATTTATTTGTACTTTGGGTTTCTTGTGTAAGTGAAGCCAGGTGATATTTAAGCTCGTGAGTCTGATTCATTTCACTTAACATTATGGCCTCAAGGTGCGTCTACTGTCCTACAAATGACTCAAATTCACTCTCCTTTGTGACATCGCATGTAAACGTCAATTTTCTTTATTCCATTCTTCTGTTAATGGACACATAGGCTGCTTCCTAGATTTATAGGTCACTTGTGATGAATTGTGCTGCTATAAACATAGGTATGCATCTATCAGGGCACTACAATGTCTTTAACTCTTTGGGAAGATCATTAGAAGGGGAATAGCTGGGTCAAATGAAATTTCTATTTTTATGAATGCATTGAAGAAAAGGATTCTCTGTTCTCTTTTCCCCTTTGAAGCCAGAAGTGAAATGTCTAAGTCTTCCTGCCCACAGGATGGAGATGCATGGGTCCCACGGCCCATGAGCAGGACGGCACAACCCAACACCACACAGGAACGGGACTGTCTCATCAGTAGGTAGCATGAGCTCAGGAGGAACATCAAGCCTTTTGCTCTAACTGGGAGAATCAATGATCATTTAAGAGGTTGATATGTTTCAAACATGGAGAGAGAATCACTGACCCACATTAACAACTTTCAATACCTACTGGTCTCCGGCATACTTTGAGTTTGAGACTCTTCCTTAAAGAAACAGTGCTGATCTTCAGTTTCCCTGTGAATTTCATCTTTAACCAACTCTATAGTAGGAGTAAATTTGGTCACACTATCCAGAAAGTGCAAAATAAAATCAGCCTTCTAGACAGAAAGAAATGACTTCAGAAATAATTTCAAATATTCTAATTTTTGAATTTTACCTATGAAAGACTATAAGGTATAATCAGTGAAGGGTTTTTACAGCTGAAAGAGGTCAAGAGCCATCTCCCCTCACTGTATAGCTAATGTGTAATTTGCCTCAATAATTACATTAGGTCCATTGTTTGGAAATACTTTCAGTGGCAGGGAACTCCTTACCACAAAGACGGCATCACTAAACTACGCTTATGGTAGGTCTTCATCATCTTGGGTAAAGTCTCTGTCCTCAAATGCCTGTGAAGTCCACAGGAAGGCCTGCTTTCTCTCCGTCTGTGCAGCAGTGCTTCAGTGACTAGAGATCAGACACCAGATGTTCTGGGCCCTTTTGTAGTCAAGTTTTCTGGACAGAAGGCTGGGTTCTTTCATCTGTCTTGCATGTTTTTATTCTGATCAGCTCTTCCAGAAGCCCTTGGGGAGTAAATGCTGAGTAAATGCTCAGTTATTGCCTATTTTTCTCCCACTTTCTACCTGCTTGGGGTACCCTCGTCAGACTGGAGAAAGGTATTTGGACATGTTATCAACTGCTCCCTAGACCTTTGTGGTATTGCCAGATATTTGCTCTAGTGCTCAAGTCTATTACATCATCATTGGTCAATCTGAAATCTTCTGGAGCTGTCCTACTTCTCAGTACTCAGCAACTTATTGTGTGTGAACTTTGGGTTTGAGAGGAAAATTGATTTTATTTGCCTTCCATGGAAACCTATATATTTTGTTCTTCAAGAATACAGTAGAATTTACTCTATAAGACTTTCAGAGTCTATTTCAAACTTGGGATTTTTTTCATGGCCACTTTTAAACAGGTAATTATTTTATCAGCTCTTTCTCATATTTCTTATCTTCAAATCTCTGCAGTTTTTGTTTGTAGTTTCTTACACGTTTCCGAAGCTTTTTGTATTTAATTTTGTGCAACTTAAGGTAGATACTGTTGTGTTGTATTTCCTCATGTACTTGACCGAACGGTTCATGGCTATCAAAATACAAAAAAGTAAGTGAAGCAAAAAGAAGAACCTCATTTTATAACTGTATAAACTTTCCTAAAGGAGAAACTTTCCATCTTGCCCAGCTCAGATGACTTATTTGAGATCTGCTTAGACAGAGTCTGGTTTCCTTATAGACCAGTTGAAAACTCTTCCCACTGGGATCCTCTTCTTCTGGAGTCTCCCCTTCCTTCCTCCTGTTCTCATTTCTGGAGACTTTGGAAATGTCGCTGGTGGTCGTGGAAGGGGCTGTGTCCATCCTGGAGGCGGTCTGCCTGGTCTAGTGGGTCCCAGGCCGGTCTCCGAGACCTGCGAGCAGCTGTGAGCCCCTCAATGCCAGAGAGATGCAGCTGGCACTGCTCACATCACACTAACAGGCTGGGCCAGTCTCAAGCGCGAGGGGCCTTGGGTTGATGCCCATGCATGGTGAATGCCCAGACCCTGGGGGGGATAGCTGACTGGCGTGCCAGCCTGACACTTACACCCTTGCACAGGCTCCTGACTGCAGGGTTGCCACGTGGACTAACTAAGCATGTGATGGCCCTGCCCTCACTGTGCCCGCTGTACCCATGCCACTCACCATCACCCAGAGTCCCCTGGCCTGCTTGGGAGCAGCCCCTCAAGAAGCCCTGCGAGGAGACCCACTGGCCCTCCTCTGCCTTCCCAGGAGGGACCAGGGAGCAGGTGGAGTGATAGATGATTCGACCCACAGCCTCCATGATCTGAGCTCCTCACACCCAAGAGGGACCCCAGAATCTCTGTCCTACTCCTGAGGAGCATCCTCAGACCGACATCTAAAGGCCTTCTCCTGGCCTTTGGGTGGTGGGGGCATGAGACACATGGACAGTGGCCACAGCTTAGCTGGATTGCACACAGTTACCAGAAACAGCTCTGAGATTCTTCAAATCCTTTTCAGAGCACAGTGAAACCACGGATGGTGGGCAGATTAATGAGAGAGTTTTGTTTCATGTCACATGACACATGTCTACTGACACAAAAGTAGAAAGGCGAAATCAACTCATGTCTTTGTGCCTTTTTGGAAGACAATTCTGGAAAATGTTGCTCTTTTTCATCTTTTGCAAAGCAGCTCTTGAACTTGACAGCTGCATAACTTAGCTAAGTGGAAAATTGAGGCCATCTCTCAGTTCCTCTGTCTATATTTAGGCAGACACTGACTGGGGGTGGGGCATCAACATAAGTCCTGGTCCAGGCCGGGAATCTAGAATTGTTTTACATGTTTAAAAGTTGTGAAGGAGAGGGTGCTGTCTGCAGCCCTCAGAGTCAGCTATTCACTCGCAGGCCTGGAGGACCCTACCCTCAACAGGACTGACCATCACCTCACTGTCAGTGCTCTTACTGAAATGTGATATTTCACATTTATTTTTGTACTTTATACCTTTCTTTTGTGTTTATTATTTTTGTGATTATATGTGGTATATTCTATAACATTTTGAGACATTTTAGCTCATTATCAATAATTTTCTGTGATTCTTATAATGTGTTCATTACTCTTTTACTTCTCTTGCTGCACAGAGGCAGCTCTTCTAATTTGTTTTTATAATCATTTCAGCAATGTTAAAACAAATGTGTCAAGACTGTTAACTTACCAAGTTCCCTCCTTATCTGGTAAATAATTGCATATTTCTCAGAAATGTGCTTTTTGAATGGATTCATTATGCCATTGGTCTTGAGTTGATTTTTTATTTCAAACCTACTCATGTTTATACACACGTACATAGGTAAGTACAGGTATAAGTTATAAAGTCTTCCTCCATTCAGGAAGAATATACTATAACATCAGAGCAATGGGTTGTCCTCAGCTTGACTTCCTGCCCCACGTGAACACTGTCATCTTAAATTCAATGCATTTCACTGTATGTTTCTGGAGAGAGTTGAATCACAGCTGTCTAATCTACATGTTTTCTCAGGATATTAAAGGAAAATATTATTCTAAAATTCAAGAAGTAGTTAGCTGAACACATCAAATTACTTGTGCTGAAACCACAGTTATATCAGAATTCCTGCGTTTGAAGGGTCATGACAGATTGTAGCCTCGTTAGTGTGGAAGGAGTTTGAACATGGAAGTGCTTTGCTGTGTCAGCCCCATGCACAGAATGATCTAGACATTCCCAAGATGAGCACAGCCCACACGCGTCCCTGTGCTGCACGCTACCTGGTGAATTGTTCCCACCTCTGCTGTTTGTCTAGAATCACATTTTTCTTTTAAGACATACTAGATGTGATCAAAAACTACGGCGAACTTAAGAATTTATTTCAGTAAAAGACAATGCCACAAATCCCTCTGGACATCCTCCCCGGGCTTTGCACCGCCTTCCCCCAGCCTGTGCCTTTTTCTGAAGCAGCTGTGGAGTCCTTTCGCAAATATCTTCGGTTGTGCTGTGCCGGCCACCTGAGGTCCTGACCGATGGGGAAGTTTACCTTTGGAGGTCACTTGGGCTTTGGGGAATTGCCAGGAGCTGCCCAGTGCAGGATCTGGCAAATGAAGCAGACGAGGGTACTGCGCCGTGGTTTACAAAGCTGCATTTCCCATGAGGGCACTTAGAGGCTGCCCTCCCTGTATTTTTCATCACACCTTGTCGAGGTGCTCAGCAAACTGGACTCAGAACTGCTTCAGAATTTGGTGAGAATGGTGGGAGAAATATGTTTCCAGTGAGGGGGGAAATTTTGGGGAGATGAATAGCAATGTGGCTTTTACTGTCATAAATTTTTAAAAATTTAAACATTAGCATGTATTTTGATCACCCCTTGTGTATTGTCAGAAGTAGGAACAACACCATAACTGAAACACAGCAAATGATCTTCGCGAGCGTGTTTGCCCCCCCTACCCCGAAGAGGACCAGTGCCCCCTGTAAGCTCTCTCCATTCTGCAAACATGCTGCCTTCTGCCCTCCACGGGGCCTGCCTGCGCCTCCAGCAATGGTCTGGCCCGTCTTTCACCAGCTCTGCCCAGCTGCTTCTTGTAGCTTTCACCTGAGGAACAGGGTTAATCCCGGGCGTCCACATCGGCTAGGATTCGATGCAGCCTGGCCATAGCTGGAGGTTAAGGAAAGCTCCAGTAGAGTGAGCTGTGGATGTTTCTTTACTTTGTGTTGCAAACATCTAGCCTGATTTCATGTGGAGATTTTTTCAGGTTATCTGCTGTTTGCTTCTTGATCTCATGTTCTGAAATAAGCAACGGATAGCATGCTTTCCCAGGAGATGAGGCTGGTGTGCTCAGGTGCGAACCCAGAGAGGGACAGAGTTTCTGCTGCACATGCTCAGTGCTCCTCAAAAGCACCAGGTGTCCCCTCACACCATCTATTGATGCTCAGGGAGGCATAGCCTCTGAGTCCTGAGGGTAGGAAGTGCACAGCGATGCTTCATAAATGCTGACTTAAGCATTTGGCATGGAACATTTAAACTCTGTGACAAAATATTTGGTGTATATCTAGAGTCTGATTGTGAGCTGTAAACTCTGCGCAACTGAGGAGTGCTTACAAATTTTACTATGTAATGTAATGTTTCATAAATAAACAATAGTCAGGTGTGGTGGCTCACGTCTGTAATACTAGCACTTGCGAGGCTGAGGTAGGAGGATCACTGTCAGTTCAAGGCCTGCCTGGGGTACATAGTGAGTTCAAGGCCAAAAAAAGAGAAAAGACCAATAGATTTAGTTTTGGAGTCAGTTCTTTGGACCAGAATACTACTTGTTTAAAAGAGCCGGTCTCTACATGGAACCGAATGTATGTCTCTGGATCTCTGTGTGTTTGTACATTTAACATCCTCTAAGCACTAAATTTTTGAGTTAGTTCTTTATATTTTTATTCCAATTACCAGGCTTTCACCACTTAAAATGACAATTAAATCATCCAGAGTTGTCAAAAATGTCAGGAATAGCGCGATCAAATTGTCACAAGTTTCTGGTGTTATGCACACTATGTTTATCTGCTGAATTTTCCATGTGCCATGTCTCAACTGTTCCAACAGAATGCTGGGAAACAGAGATGAAAAAAATTAGTACTCATTCTATTGGTTTCCTATCATGTAGGAAATTCTAGTAATTTTCTGTTGCTTTATCTTACTATAGTTGCATAATTTGAAAGTGAGGTTTGGTACCATTTCCCAAAGGTACTCCCTGGTGCTCTGTGTCAAGTAGAAAGTGCAGACGGTTTGAGCTGGGATGTGTGAGCCAGGGTTCAGACTTGGTTATGCACCAGGAGAGCAGTCTCTTAACACCTGTGAAAAGGAGGCTGATCGTAGCACTTCGCATGCGTGCCAAGGGGGCCGCAGGAGATGCTGCATGAAAAGCATTTGGCAGAACGCTAGCCATAAATCCGTATCATTAGTCATTTACCTTATTTTTCCTCTGTTGCTCGTTAAGTCTATTTTATAGCACAGGTTCTCAATAAGGCTGACACCGCTCCTGAGGGAGCGGAAATTAGGTCCTAGGAGAGGCAAAAGCAAAACAAAACATGCACACACGAATCCTCACACTTGGACTAAGCTCCACTCGGCAGTAGGGTGCTTCCCTTACATGCAGGAAACTCTGCATTCAATCCTGTTAAGAAAAGAACAGGAAGAGGAAAAGGAGGAAGAGGTGGAAAAGAAGGAAGAGGAGGAGGAGAAGGAAGAGGAGGAAGGGAAAGAAGGGAGGAGCAGGAAGAGGGTGGCTTTAGAAGTTTGGGACTGCGCTGGGAAGCAGGTCACAAGGTAAGCTATGGAAGCGACACTGGGACGCAGCCCCCTCTCTCCTCTAGGATCCCACTCCTCCTGGCCACCCTGAAGTAGTGTCACCAGGAGCTGTCCCCACCATGTCTGCCTCACCACTGGCCCAAAGTGATGGAGCCAGCAACACCTCTTCCTGGAGGAGCGCAGGCTTTGAACCCAGGTCTCAGCATGCCTGCCTGTTCCCAGCGTTGTACCGACTGAAAGAGGTTTGGGGTCCGAACTGAGGCTGGTCTCATCCGAAGCAGCTTTCCCCTCCCTATGAGTGGATGGGGTAAGAACCGGCTCGTGCCCTCTCCCCAAGGCTGCAGGGCTCATGGTTGTGCTTCCTGGGCCACTCTGCCTGGATCTTCCTGCCAGAGCCAAGTATGGGAGTGATGGAGATGTTCTCAAACTGACCTCCAGAGCCAAGTAGCCAGCACCTGCCCCATTGCAGGAGCCCTCACTGGGCTGTTCGTGGCCATCACACTGCCTGGGCCCAGGGAGGGGCTGTGTGGAGAGGGGTCCTTCAGGAACACCACTGTTGCAGCCACCATCCCTTCCCTTCCAGGGTTCTGAAATGTGCTTTGAAGCCTGTGAACAGGTCTACTATTTCGTTTTGCATTTGTCTGGGAAACCCCACCCGAGGAAATGCCCCTCATGCTGCACAAGAGATGCCACAGCAGCTGAGGTGTTGGTGGGCTGTGGGTGAGGGGCCCACGCAGGCAGTCACACTGATTTTATTAAAAAGTGGCTTCAGAATCTTCCCTTACTGTATTAACTCATCATATAACAGCTTCTTCTCTCTTATTAATAACTTTTATATGTAATTTACCTACGTTAACACCACCATTATAAGTGTACTGTTAAATGACTTTTAGCAGAATTATAGAGTTGGGCAATCATAGCCACAAACCAATTTTAGAACATTTCCATCACTCTCTAAAAATTCTCAAAAGACTGTTTATAGTCAGTCCTGGCTCCCACCCTAGCCCAAGGCAACAACTGATCTGCTTTCTGTCTCTAAAAACTTGTCTTTTCCAAATACTTCATCTGAATGAAGTCGTAGCACACAGAGGCTTTTCAATCTAGTTTCTTTTACTTAGGCTAATGTTTTGAGGTTCTTTAATGTTGTCATGTCGATTAGTACTTTATTTCATTTTATTGCTGAATAGTACTTTTTTATGGATGCACCAGTTTTGTTTCACCACTAAGTTGATGTATATTTCAGTTTTTTCCATTTTTGGGCTATAATGAGTAAACTCCTGTGGAGAATTCATATACAAGTCTTTTGTGGTATATGTTTTCCTTTTTTTTGGGTAGATTCCTAGGAAGGGATTTGTTGGTTCATATTGTAAATCTATTATTGACACTTTAAGAACTTGACAAATTGTTTTACAGAGAAGCTATATACTATTTTACATTCCAGCCAGCATGCATGAAGGGTCCTAGTTCTTCACCTCCTTGTCAGCAATGGGCAACATTATGGCCTTTAATTAGTCATCCCAGTGTCCAGGTTGTCAAGTGCCAGTGTGGTTTTGATTTGCATCTCCCCAATAGCTGATGTTGAATAGCCTTCATATATTTATTGGAAATGTATATATCTTCCTTGGTGAAATATCCACTCTAGTTTGGCTGAATTTTAATATTTTAGTTATTGGTTTCTATGACTTTTAAAATATATTTTTGGCATGGATCTTATTAAGTCTTTGATTTTCAAATACTTTCTGCCATGTGGGTACAGATCTTATCAGGTAGATGGTTTTCAAATACTTTCTGGTAGTCTGCTGCTTGTCTTTCCAACTTGTTATGGTTTGTGCCTAGATGTCCCCACAAAGCCTCATGCCATCGCGGGGGTAGCCTCTGGAGTCTGTGATTGATTTATGGATAGGAGTGCTACACTTGCCCTGGGGTGGGCAGCCTGCATACAATATAAGGGAGGGGAAAAGGCTTGCATTCTTTCTCTTCCCCTTTTGCCCCTTTTTGCCCTTGTTGCTTTTGGTGTCTCCCACCACCATGAACTGTTGCCCCTATGTGACACCACCCTTCTTGAAGCCAGCTGATCACGGACTGAAACCTCTATAAACTGAGCTCCTTTAACATTTGGTTTTGGGCATTTTGTCTCAGCAACAAGAGAGAAACTTAACTAAGGCACAACTTCTTAGTGGTGTTTTTAGAAGAATAATTTGAGTCCAGTTATGCCTTACAGCCAGCCAAACATGGACAGAAACCATAAGCCAAAATAGATCTCTCCTCCTTTAGTTGTAAGTATTTTGTCCACTGATGGGAAAATGACTAAGACATTGAGTCTGTTTGAGTCTTCCAATCCACAAACATTGATCTTCCCTCTTATTTTAATACCTCCATTCCCACTCCAACATGCTAGAGCTGGACCCTAGGGCCACTCATATACCAAGTGGGTACTCTACCACTGAGTCAGCTGAAAATATAGACACATTTCCTAGAGTATAACACACGTCTTTTAGTGCAGCTGCCAGTGGAGTCCTTTTTCCCACCTGAAACCTCCTAAACCTGGCCTTTTCTGTCCACATTCCTATCAGCACTCTGGTCTTCTGAGCTATAACTAGAATCATCCCCATCAAGCTGTGTACTCTGTGTCTTCTCTAAACAAAAGTTTCAAATCTTTCTAGACTCCTCCCTCAAACCATTTCCGAAGGTTTTTAAAACACATGGTCAGGTACAGTCATAGCAGTGACTCTACTTCTTTGATTCCAATTTTTCTGTGTGAGTTTTCTTATCATTGGATATAATACCCAATACTCACAATTTAAAGAAAGACAGGTTTACGTTTACTCAAATCTTTGGAGGATTCAGTCCATGGTCGATTTATAAAAACATTATGGCCTGACAGAGCCATGATGCTTGACACATGGTGGCATAATGCATGGTAGGAAGAAGAGAGGAGCTGTGCTGGAGAGTGATGGGCAAGGAACCAGATATAGGTGCGGCCGGGAATGTGTCTTTTAAGCTAATGAAGGTGACATAACAGGATTGATGGTCAAATTATTTTCTTCCTTCCTTCCTTCCTTCCTTCCTTCCTTCCTTCCTTCCTTTCTTTTTGAGACAGGGTCTTGCTGTGTAGCTCAAGTTAGTTTTGAACTCAACATGGAGAGCAAGCTGGCCTCAAACTTGCAGTGATCCTCCCGTCTTAGCCTCATGAATGCTGGGATTACAGGTGTGTACCACCATACCCAACTTTATTTCATTTTTAATAGTATTTTTTCTCTACATTTGTGAAGTTTGATATCTAAAAGATTGGCTATTTTATACTTAGCAACTCTTTCATAGACTGTGTTTGCTTGTTGGAAACTTCATTTGAATTATTAATTGGTTTTTTATACTCTATTTTTTAATAAACCCACTGCAAAAATGTATTTTATTTCATGGATATATTTGTAATATTTGAAGGACAAAAGTGATGACTAACTAAGAATAACTGCATGTCAAAATCATTCACTGTTAAATTAGATGAGGTCGCTATTGATATAACTTGGGTAATGCAGGCATTTTTAATGGTTTATTTCTCTTTCTAAAGTTTCAAATTTGGTATTATTAAATATTTTAAAAGCTGTCATTATTTCAATATTTATTCTGAAAAATGAACATTTCCAGATTCTTAACAGTATAATTGATTCATTATATGACAGTCTTCTAAAATCTATGCACATGAGTACAGATGTTAAGCCAGAATTATTCATACAAGTCCTATTGTACTTGTATCTCTTAATTTCCGTTCATTAAAGAATATTGTATAATCTTTAGGCCAAAGTTTTTAATCCTAGGGGTAATAACTGAAATAATCTGTTTTATTCTTGACTAAATTCCAAGCCCTTTGAATGTGGGTATCCCATTCTTTCGATAACGATTCTCCATTAGTCCCTGCACAGTGTAAGAGTAAGCTAAATGTATGCACTCTGCCTCAGTAGAAGTTGCCATTTGTCCCATTATGAAAAACTGGAAACAAAGAAATGGTTGAAAGTGCTTCAGTAATAAATACATATATAAAAACTCATACCCTTCCTCATTTGAGCTACAGATATTTACTCACTGCCTGCGCTGTGCCACATATAGAGACCCTGGGGAACATAATAACCATTACTCCTGTGCTCAGGGACCGCCTCACAGGGGGCAATCAACAAATCGAGAATAAATACATGGTCACCAACCCCTTCAATGCCACGGGGCAAAGCCACTAAAAATCCTGGGAAATTTACTTTGATAGAGAGGTCTATATTGAAAAATGCTTTTTACTTTCCCAACTCTATTATTTTACATTTATTTCTTATATAAAACTTTTCTTATATAATACTTTCTAACTTACAGAAAAAACTGCAAAAATGGAAATGTACACACTACCTCAGATTTACATGATGTCATAGTTTACACCATTTTCTTTGTCATTTGTTTTCTAAATTCATCTGTGTTTACCTACCTGTCTTGTGTGTAATTCATTTTCAGAGTCGTTTTAGAATCATTTACTTTGGGCCTTCAACCCTAAATAGCTTAGCTTGTATTTCCCAAGCGGGGGAATGTTTTATGTCACCAGGGTACAGCTATCCACGTGAGCACACACTCAGCTAAGCTAGGGCTGGTGTTCCTCTACCTGTCACCATAGCCCTGCGTGCCCCGTGTAGGAGCCCCTCTCTCCCAGTGCACAGTTGGCCTGTGTCCAGGAGGGAGCATCTCGTGTCCTTTCTTCAGCTTGCTCTACACGTCACCTTATAGAGAACGCAGTACCATCGCTCAGCGCTTTTCTTGTTATCAAGCATCCCTTGAGTTGGTCTGCTGCCTCCTGGCAGATGTGAGTCAGGTGGCCTCTGCCAGAGCCCGGCACAGGCGAGGTGCAGCTCTTTGCCGGCTCTTGTCTCTGGTCCCTCCTTGTGCTATTAATGTTGATTCCTTGTTGAAGGTGTGGGTTGTGTAATTAATGCTCTCCACCCATCACAGTCAATACTGAGACCATGTACATACCATTCTCTCCAGCAGAGCACTCCCCAGACTTAGCATCCACTGACACTTCCTTTCTGGTGCAATCTTTGGTAGTAGTTGCAAAATAAGGATCTCTTCTGTCTTAGCTACTTTTCTGTCATTGTTGAGACAAAATATCTGACAACCAGCATTAAAGGGGAAAAGGTTTATTTAGTTCACAGTTTGTGGAGGTTTCAGTCCATAATCAACTGGCTCCAAGTCAGGGCGGAACATGGTGGATGCAGATAGGCAACCGTCAGGGCAGGCAGAAAGTAGCAAAGCAACAAGCAGAGGGAGACAAGATTCTTTCTGCCCCCTGTGTATTGCATCTAGACTGCTGGGAGCAGGGCAGTGCCAACCTAGTCCATGGACTGATTTAGCAATCACATACCTTTAATCCCAGCATCACACACTCTAGGTTCAGCCACCTTGAGAAAAGCCTAAGACTGTGTGAGGCTTTGGAGGGACATCTGGACACAGCCCTAGCATCTTCCCCACTGCCCCCTGGATTTTGTTACTACCCTGCTGGGCCCTGAATCCAGGCGGTTTCTCCAGAAACACTGGTCAGTAGCTTCTATGAAGACTAGAAATAACCAGTCCTCAGGCACAGTGGCAGTCTGGCTCTAAGATCAGCATTTAAATGAAAATGACATGTAGCAAAATCACCACTGAAAACCTCAGGAAGACCACTGACTCCTCTAAGTGCTCACAAAATACCTGAAAATACAGGGGGAGGTCCTCATCTTACCAAGTAAAAGTCTACATAAAAATAACGGTGCAGAAAGCTACTAGACTCAAAGAACATAGTACAGTACCAGGAAAGGTGAAAACAAAAAAGTTAAATGATTGGGAATGACTCACTCATTTATAGATTCTGCCTTTAGATTTTTAATTGTTTTCTGTTAGTCCATATGTGCAGTGCATAATGTCCACAGTCCTTGTGTGGTGCTGTTGTGTGTCCACAACACATCTTCAGTCCTTCTTTCCCACTTTCCCTCTGTCCCCTCCCCCCACCTCCTTCCCCTCTGAGAAAGATCCCTCTTCCTGCTTCTTATTATAGATCTTTTATTTTGCTCTGTATTTATATTTGGTTTTCTCATATGAGAGAAAGCATATGCCATTTAAACTAGTGCAACCACTATGGAAATCAGTAGGGAGATTCCTTAAAAGACTGAAACCAGACACTGCACTGGATCTGGCTGTTCCCCGTCTAGGTATCTTCCTAACAGAGTTCAAGTCATCGTATTACATGTGTGCATATGTATGTTTGCAGCAGCACAACTCTCAACAGCTAAACCTTGGAAGTGGCCTATATGTCCACCAACAGATGAATGGGTAAAGAAAATGTGGTATTTACATACAATGGAATATTACTTTGCCATAAAGAAAGATAAATTTGAGTCATAGGTAGGAAAATGGATGTACCTTG
The DNA here is from genome assembly GCA_004027595.1 of Dinomys branickii. Taxonomy (NCBI): domain Eukaryota; kingdom Metazoa; phylum Chordata; class Mammalia; order Rodentia; family Dinomyidae; genus Dinomys; species Dinomys branickii. The sequence continues at coordinate 32,285 of PVLD010004526.1, read as the reverse complement.
AGAGTATAATGCAGAGTGAAATAAATCAGACTCATAAGCTTAAATATACATTATTTCTGAATGGTGCAGTATTGAGCTTTTCTAGCTATGAAACAGGATTCACTTAGGTGAGTTAAAGAGTCAATGTCAAAAATTAAATGTCAAATGCATAAAAGTCATGGATGAGTATTTAATGGCTCCATATCACTGAGTGTTTTGAAAGCATAAAAACAAAAGAAACATGCAAATAATCCTTACTGAGCAATTACTCATTTCTGCACATTTTGCGTATCTTAGCGTCATTCTCCAAAACTGAATTCTTCCACAAACCTGGAGATGAAAACTCTAGTGAAAAGGAGAGAAAAGTTCTCGGTTTCAGTGTCCCCAGAGCCTGGACTTCCCAGGCCACGATGGCACCACTGGCTGCTTACTGGGTCCTGACGCCTGCATGGAGCTGGGCACATGTGGGACTGGAGCCAAGCTTCTGCTGAGCAAGTCCCCAGAACGAGGGTGGTGGGACAAGGACCTGCGCACGCCTTCTGGCCCTGGCCACTTGCCACCCGGCCTCCCAGCGCATAGGCCCCGCACTCTCCCATCCACACTGGCCACCCGGCCCCCCAGCCCGTAGGCCCCGCACTCTCCCGTCCACGCTGACCCCGGTGACTCCCTTCATCCCTCCTGGCACTGGCCCAGGGAGCATCCAGGAGCACAGCCGGGGCCTGGCTTCCTGTGTGCGATCTCCACCCACCCTCTGATGATCCAGTGCTGATGCTCCAGGGCCACTCAGCATCGCAGGGAAAACGGCCCCTTGAGTTTGCTCTGTTCCAGCATCCTTGGGCAACTGTGGTTTGGAGGAGGAAAAAAAGACTGGAAATTCCTCCAGAACCCTGGGAACATGTGAGCTCCTGGATGCGGTTCTTAGGCCTCCGTGATCAGTGACGGTAAGGGAAAGGCAGCAGCCACAGCCTGGACCCAGGGGCGCACCATGTCTCCCTGGCAGGAGCAGTCCCTGCAGAGGTGGAGACAGGGAGGACTTAATAGCAGGATGGAGACATTTCCCAGTCCTTCTGTGTTTGCATAGGAGAGTGACTATCATAATAGCGACTCTGATCACTGCTGCTTTTGATCTTTCACCAAGTTGGACTGAGTGTAAGAAACTCGTTGTCTTGTATGCTGCATGTCTGGCTTGTATTCTCACTCCTCTGGGAAGTGAGGTGCTACAGGAATGACATCGGTGCAGAATACCTTCCCTGGAGTACCAAAAGGTCACTGCTGATACCGTGTTTAATTCTCACAATAAAGCCATGGGACAGGCACTGAATACAGGGCCCCCCAGAGCTCTGGTAGCTGTTTGTGGCCAGAAGTCATTTCCAGATTGGGCTGCCCTGGCTTTTCCTGGCCATCTGAGCTGTTATCATTAAGCACAGGTAATTCCTTTATACAGATAGGAGGCCATACCCACCCATACTCTCTGTATAGGCACACACACACACACACACACACACACACACACACACACACACACACACACACACACACACACACACACACACACACACACACACACACCTCAGACCCAGGAACAGAAGAAGGAAACACACCACCTCGAAAATAACTACATACCTAAGAAGGGACATTTTATAGTATAGTTCTGTCATGTTGCTAAAATACAGAAATGTGTGAATTTGCAGTTAACTTTACCCTACCTTGGACCTTTCTGCTCTATGCTAGAAACCTGAAAAGCCCTCTTTGATGGCAGAATTACTGCCCCCTGCCCACTCAAAGGCATCCAATTTCTAATCCCAGGGCCCTGTGGATTTGGCAGAAGAGGCTCCCTGAGGTGTTGAATGAAGATTTCCTGGCTTCTATGGGTGGGTGTGGTGCAATTGGGGGTCCTCACACTGCAGGAAAGGTCCCGGTGAGAGGCGGGGATGTGGGTGGATGGGTGTGGGCGGATGGGTGCAAGAGTCCTTGAGGTGCTGGGTGAGATAAGAGCCTGGAGCCTCCCCTAGCCTCCCCGCTGGCCTCACTGGGGCTTCTTGACATCTATAAAATAATATGGTGTTCTAAACCCCTCAGCTTGTGGTAATCTGCCTCAGCGGTGATGGGAGGTGGGTACGGCTTCTGCCATGGCTGCAATAAAACCTGCAGTCCTCACCCTCTCTGCAAAGGCCACCAAGACAGACCTGGCCAAACTCCTGGGCTCCAGCTCTGAAATTTTAAGTTGAACTTTAGGTAAATGCTTCCGTGCTTGTGCAGCCCGCACCCTGGACAATTGTGTTCACAATTGTCTGATGTTAACCTTACTCTTGGGCTCTGGTGCTGTGTTGGCCTCAGAGGCACATCAAGCTCTCTAGAGTGGGGTTTGCTCTGGTCACCTGTCTGCACGCAGCTGAGGCCCTGAGCCAGGCCTGCACACGCTGCTGGGCTGCGCACCTGTGGGGCCACTGTCTACCCTTGTGTCTGAGCTCAGCTTCTCCTCCATGCTGTGCAGTCCTGCTGGATGTCTGTGCTCGGTCCAGCCATGTCCCCAGCCTGGATCTCGCCTTTACCACCCTGGACTGCATGGTGCGGGGTCCCAAGGCCCTGCCTGTGCAGCCTGCCCACTCTGTGCCATGGGGGGCTTTTGAAGCAGTCCTGGGGACAGCAGGGAAGGCAAATCAGGGGCTGGAGGCTGTGGCTGCTGGCTTCCTGGCACCGTCTGCTTGTGGTGGACACCTGTTGAGCTTTATACAGAAGCCAAGGCACCTAATTCAGGAGGTGCCCACCCCCTATCCCATGGCTTTCTGTGTGGGACACAGAGGATGGATGTGTCCCTCCAATCACAGTTTACACAAGACCCTGCAGCCTCTTCTCATCTAGATGCTTAGGTTTTAAAGAGCTTCTAAAAAATTTTAGTGTAATGGGAGAAGGGAAATAGAGCCACTGCTTCCTTGTGGCCTCAGAAGAGTCCTTAACCAAGCTGGGGCTTCAGGAGCCCTGACATGTATGGTGCAGGAAAGTGGGGCTTTGACACCAAAGCAGAGTCACGATGGGCACAGCTGGTCCCCCAAGAGAGCTGAGGTGAAGAAACTACAGCCACTTTTAGGATCGTTTCTGTTTAGCTGGTGACTTCAGATTGTGCCTATAGTTTCAGCTGGTAAGGACCAGTCTAGGAAGCAGACGTCCCCTGGAATCAGAGACAATTTCTTTATCAGCCAGGCTTATCTGCGTCTGAGTTGGGGCCTCTCACGTTGGAGGAGCTGGGGCCTCAGCGAGCTGTTTGCCAGCAGCCCTGAAGAAGAGGCCAAAGTCTCTGCCAAGCAGGGCGCTCTCCCCGGCTTCTGAGGGGACTGTCAGGCCCCACATGCTCTTTGTCAGTTAACACTTGGGGAGTGAAACTCACAGAAGCACTTTGTGTCCTTCACAGGCTGGGTATCTGGCTGACACTTCAGGGCTATTTTGGGCACGGGAGTAGGGTATCTCGCTCTTCCGGGGTGATAGCGTCTGACCCCAGACGCCTGGGCTGTGAGAGAGCAGGCCCTCTGGGCCGTGGGCACGTGCTGGGCTACAGCTGTCTCCGCGTCCCCCTCCGCGTCCCCCGAACCGGCTCTGAGGCTTCCTCATGAAGACAATGAAAATAAAATAAACCCTGACAACTGCTGCTGGCTGAGACCGACTTTCGGTGCGCATTTCGGCTGTGCCTCTGTGCAGCCTCACTGTCTTCGAGCACCCGGAGGTGCTAGACCTCATTCAGAGATGAGAACACGGGTGCTGAGAAAGCCTAAGGACGATCCCTCAGCAGGAGTGGAACTCTCGAGCGGAGATATCAAATTCGTATTGAGGATCACAGGACTTCAGAGTCTTTCATTCACTTTTCCTTATTCTTAGAAGACTGATGCTATCAGAGGATGGAAAAGGAAGTGGAATTGGGCTGGGGGAAGGAGAGGAAGAGCATTTGGTGCCTGTTAGATCTTTACTTGGTCAGTGTTGCCCAGGGGACATATTGTGTTTGTGTGGCTGTGTGTGCACACACACCTACACGCTTGTGTGGATGTGTGTTTTCCCGTTTTCTTATATACTCTGAAAGGTTGTCGTGAGTGCTGGCTGTGTCCTGTGCTTTGTCCTAAACTGAGGAGGCCTCCCTTTCACGGTCACTCTTATAATCCACCTCCTGGCTGACGTTCCAATCCTTCCTCAGGGTGGAGCTGGCCCTGCAAGGATGGTTCCCTGCCCCGTTGTACAAGCTGATCACAGACTCACTTCATACATTGGTGCTTTGAGAATAATGGAAAAAAAAACAAAAAAACAAAACCAGGGATAAGACCAGGGATTTGAAGATGTGGAGAGAAGCACCAAGCTCATTTTGGAGCCAGGGTGCCTGGCCAGCGTCACAAGGCCTACACCCTTCAGGCTGCACCCTTCACTCACCATTGCAGAGGCTGAACAGATGCATGGCCAAGGAGGCACTCCTGGGCGAGGAGGTCTCTGTCCCAGGCTTCGGCTCCTTTCAGAGTGATGGCACCCGGTGAGGGAGGTCCATTCCAATCACCTGGAGCTGGTCCAGCAGAGAAGGAAATGCTTATGAGGGTGGACAGCCAGGAATGGACAGTTTGGAAGAGAAGAAGCTGCCGGAGGAGAGCAGGCTCTTGCAAAGCAGCCGAATCTTTAGGCCTGTGAGACGGTGCTGGCTGGGCGTTCTCGCTCTGGAACATGACATTTTGTCCCTGGAGCTTTGCTTCACAACTGGAGATGGATGAGCCCTGCTGCCCATTCATCTCTCTGCAGAGCCACTGTGCTGTCTTCTCTCTCCTGAGCTTTATCTTACAAATTAGCTGCCTAATTTATCATCCCGAAGTCCAGAACCAATTAGGATATTTTATTGCTCAAAAAAGCTTTATGGAGGACCTGAACCTAAACTGCACAAGACTTCTTGACTCAGTCTTCAGAAGTCCTGTGACCTGGCCCAGGTCCTACCCAGGCAGCCCCTACCCTGCCCCCTGTGTTTTTCCTCCCTTTGCCAGCACCACACTGAAGACAGCGCGAGTTCTCAGGGACGGCTTGGTCTGCCATGCTGTCTGTGGCCCCTCCACCACCAGTGGCAGGCGTTGCACGGCCCATGCCTATGCACGCTGTGAACACTTGGCCTTTTCCATGGCTCAGATTCTGTGGGTCTAATTTCTCTCCTCTCTGTGAATAAATATGCAGCCTTCATTCGAGGCTTATATTTTTTAAGAGAATAAAAATTTTTAAAAAGAACGTTAAAAATGATACAGAATTTCAGGACAAGATGATAGGAGATCAACAATGGTTGTTATCCAGCATATTGTTATCTTCACAGTGGTTGTTCAGGTTACCAGCTATAGGCATGCACAACTGATCAGAAAAGTTAAGCATTAATTGCTCCTTTCAATAAACCAGTAGTAATTAGTAGTAGTATTATCTTGGCTGTCTTATGTGTATATATGTATATATATTTTTTCCTCCCCTCTTTCTTCTCTCCTTTCCCTCCTTTGGGGTTTATTGAGCAACAGGGGAATGAACTTCTCCTGTCAGTTCCAGTGATTCTAAAAATTGCCGGTTGTGTTTTTGTCACTTTCACCTTTCAACCTGGAACACTTAGGTATATTTTCTCCACAACGAAACTCAGTTCTGTCCGCAGAACGTAGGCTGAGGTGGTTTTCACGCCTCCCCACAGGCCGAGCATCCCCAGAGACGGTACTGCAGGAATGGACTGACAGGCGCGCGCTAAGGCTTCTCCCTGCCGCGCTGCTATTCCTTTAGGGAAACCTTGGGAGTCACTTACCTACCTTCTAATGTTCTTTTCTGCGTACCAGTCTTCTCCTACATTTTACTAAAATAATTCCATTATTAGTTACTGAATTATTAAATGTATTGAAAAAGGGCCTTTCTTTAGCGTTTTCAACTATGAAAATTTTATGTCCAAACCGCAGAGGAACGGCGTGCAGAGCGAGTCAGTGTGGACGGTGGGCCTTGGGCCCACGATGCTGGGGCAGGTGGGAGGGTGTGAAGGATGCTGCTCCCCAACCCTGACCTTGAGATTGTAGATAGCAAGACTTCAGGGACAGGGGGGAGGTAGGGGCTGTTTCTGTACCTTGATCTCTGTGATGCTGTCAGCCTAAAACTGCTCTAAAAGTACAGCTTCCTTAGAAGAAAAACAACATGCATGTACTTCTTCCTTCTGTCCTGCTGCCAAGAAGTTTAAGCACACGCACTCCTCCAGAGGAGAGGCTCCAGGGTGGCCTTCCCGGAAGGAACAGGCCTCTCTACAGGCTCTGTCCCCGTTGTCCCCACCTCCCAAGGTGGCTCGCCACAGGGCAACCTCAGCATTTGTCAAAGCAGATTTCTGAGGAAAAGATCAGGTACAGTCTGCACGAGTTAAAGTCTTGAGAGTGAGTGATGGTGAGAGCTTCTGTCTAAGTTGGCCGCCAAAAAGAAACTGAGAGAAGCCCAGGACCCATGGGGCCCTCCCCTGTCTCTGTTCTCCACGACTGCTTCACGGGGCTGTGAGGACCTTGGCTGAAATCATTGCTACTTCTTCACTCATGGCCTTGAAGTTAGAGGTTCTTCCACAGAGCTCCCTTCTGCAGCAGAAACCACACGGATTGCTAGCAGTCAGGAAAGGATTCAGAGACCTGAATGTAGAAGCACCTGTTTCTCCTGAGATTCGCGAATGTACTAGTGAACAAGCAGTGTGCTGCTTCCTGAGATACCATGAAAAGATTTTGTTTAGATTCTTTCCCGTGAACATAATTTAGAGGTTAGACATATTGAGGTTGTTCCAGCTCCAGGAGTCAAAACAGAGATCTATCTGTCTATCAATCATCTACCTATCTGTAATCCGTGCTCTGTGTATCCTCTGTCTACCCATCTATCACCTGTGTCACTGCTCAACCTATGGCACTAAATTGAGTCATTGTGTTACCCTAGTGCTATGTAGCTTTGAAATCCAAACATAAACAGATAAAGATGATACACAGATTTAAAGATCCTCTTACCCAAGTTCAGAGACTTGACAAGCACATGTAGAACAGACTGAACCTATTGTTTAATTGTGAAATTAATCTAAATTCTCCATCTTTTAAATGTTTAGTATTTCTGGTAGTTTCTGTATATTCCAATATTTAAAAAGGAAAATAGAACCAGAAGAAAGCCCTACTGAGAGTTGTTCTCATTTGTTCAGAACCAAAAATGATGGAAAGGATCCCTGAGCCCTATTTATTGACAGCTCCTAGAGGATTCTAAATATTCAGCTGAACATGAAATAGAAATGCTCATTTGTTTCAAATCTGCTGATATTTGCTGACACAGAAACCTTCTGTAGTCTTAGGGTGGTAATAATTTTACAGGTCAGTCCCTCGTTGATAAGCATCCACAGGAATTGAGCCATCTCGTCACTATTTCTTCACCCATTTTATATAAGTCTGCATCGAGTGCTTGCTGCTGGGCACTGAAGAGGGACAACACACACACACACACACACACACACACACACACACACACACACGATTACTTGCAGGCTTACAGCCCCCTGATGACACAGACACTGAGCGAAGCTGTGGAGTGTGACACACAGGGCTGGAGCCCTGGAGAGCCAGGCGCACACCTGCTGCCACATGCACGTGAGTTTATGGTGTCTGCTTCCCTAGGAAGCCACAGATGCCCATGGTGGCAGTGAAGGCTGCACTGTCCAACTCTTCAGCACTGTACCCACCCCACGGTCCTGCTGGCCTCTTCAGCCCCTCTAGAGCACTGAGTGTGTTTGGCACTGACCTTCTCTCCTTCCTCTCGGGATCAAGAGGGGTTTCACCCAGCAACAAATGCAAAAGTCACATCAGCCTGCACTGAAGCGGCCAGGGCAGAGGGCCTTTGAGCAGCTTCCTGTTGTCACCTGTGTCTCTGCTCATCGTCCCCCGTGAGTCACTCTTCAGGCTCCATTTTGTCACCTGCTACCATTGCTCCTGCCCAGAGGCTGCTCCTGCCCACTTTCTTCCTGTTCACTTTCTTCTGCCCCCACATGCATATCTTGAGGCTGGCATGATCTTCACACTTTTCTGGTCACCCCGCTCAGCTAAACCTGCTACGTGGCAGTCAGGCTCTCTGGAGCTTCATGTTGACTGTTTCTCAGGCCACAGATGCTTTCTTTTCTTGGCACACAAACATCAACAGATGGGGTCAGACATAGGCATGAAGGACCAGTTCCCTGGGTGGGAGACGAGCTGCCAGGAGCCACTGCAGAGGGACAACTAAGTGGGCTTCTGGGTGACAGCAGACCATGACAGCCACAAGAGAAGGTTTCCATCACAGAGAGACAGCGCTGGGCGTGTCAGTGTCTCAGGACCTTTCCCCAGGACCCCTGAAGTGGGAAGCTGCTATGAGAGATGTAGAGGTTTTGCAGCAGCAGAGCCCACATTCACAGGACACGATTTTCAAGCAGAGTCACCGATCTTAGCCAATGCTGTCTGGATGCGACCAAAATCAGACTGTCATCACCATACGGAAAGTAAAACTATCTGCATTCCTATGTGGACAAGGACAATTGTTCATTCACTACTTGAGAAATCATGTAATCAATGACTACTTCCAGAATGCAGACTCTATCGTAGATTTCATGTCAGTGGGTGTTTTAAAACAGCTATAAATTGTAAGCACAAAAGTTACATGAACAGGCAAAATGTATAGGAATTAATGAAATATATATTTTATTGACCCAAGAGTCTCCAGAGTGGGGATTCAGACAAACGGAAAAGATGGTTTGATTTTGCTACTTCTTAGAGAGCTACCATATTTTAGGATAGTATGCCCTGAATCCTGTCAAAGGAGAAATGTCATTTGTTAGACTAAATTGAAAATAAATAACAATCTGAGCTCCTCCCCAAAAGAACTGTTCACTTCCAAATTTCTTTTGTCTGCAGACTGTACTTCATTTTCAGTGGGAAAGACTTGAAATAAACACAAAGATTTTCTTAATAAAAGATTGATAAGATTTTAGTGACTTATACTCATGTTTAAGAAAATTCATTTAAGGTGATTTGTAAAATTATATGTAAGTCAAGAAGATATTCATAAATGGGAAGAAAGCTCAAGAGAGAACAAAAACAGCCAAGCAATATGGCACATGCCTGTAATGCCAGCTCTCCAGGAGGCTGAGGCAGGAGGATAATAAGTTTAAACCCAACCTGGGCACTGAAACGCTGTCTCAAAATAAATGGAATAAAAGGAACAGGAAGAAACTAGGGGTACAGCTCAGTGCAAAGTCCCTTCCCAGTGCCAAGGATGAGGGGGTGAGGAAAAGAGAGAAGAATAAGCTGATTCAGGATGAAGTTAATGCTCCTGATAGTGGACTAGATTGAAATTGTCTCACAAGAATGAACAATCACATTCATGAGCTTTAGTAACTCAGGAAAACAGTTTCTCATGGGCTGACACCCATGAAGTGTTTCTCTTGAGCAATTCTGGAAAGCAGACATAGTGTGGAGGGCAACATACCCAGCCATGTGGGTTCAGTTAAGAATGACTAAAAAAAAAAAAGAACTAGAAAATTTTACATCTCTTCCTTTGGCTGGTAGACTCAGTTTCTTGTTACCATGACAGCACTGTGTGGTAAAACAGACACGCAACCTTAGTAGCTTAAAATGGCCTCTGCAGCATTGAACCCCTCCCCACAAGATCAGCAGGATGGGAGAAGCACGCAGCCCTGCAGTTGGGGTTGATAGAGCTGTGGCCTGAGGCTCTGGGAAAGAATCCCCCTGCGTATTCCTGCTTCTAGAGTCTGATGTGTGTTTTGGTCCCTGGCCTGCAGCTCCAGCCTCTGTGTCCCCAGAGCCCCTTGTGGTTGGCAGTGCTTCTCTAAAGGACCACACAGTCCTGTTCATGCAAAGCAACACGTCCTGTGAATCAGGGCTGTCTGTCTTGGAGACAGGTACCCAGCTGCCTCATGGCCTCCTGGCAGGGTGAGGGCAGTGGGCACAGCGTCTGTGTGTGCCACTCACAGCCCTCGTGTCTAAAATGGAGAGATAAGAGAGTGTCCAAGCCCTCAGTCCAATTCATCTCACACCACAGATTGGTTAGTGTTGGGGACAAGCAATGCTAGGCGTGGCTCTTTCATAACAGCAGAACACAGGTATTCTGAGTTGCGGATTAAAGGCTCATCCACGGGCAGCAGTGGGCTGGGATGGGCTGGCTCAGTGACACACAGAGATGGCGGCTGGACCCCATGGCGTGTGGAGCAGGTGGAGCAGAGGGCACAGGCATGTGTGTGGGAGAACCAGTGGGACCTTGTGACTGACAGGACACAGCTCTGTGAGGAGGACCAGAGGTGGAGAGCATCCTCCCTTCAGAAGAGCTTCCCGTGGAGGTCTGTGCCCTCCCCTACCAAGACTCAAATCCTGCCAGTGCCAAAGAGCAAGCTGCCATCTCCATCTGCCGAGTGCCTTCTGCTCCCTCTGGCTCACCACACACCTTTCCTGAGCTCTAGCGTATCCGTTGCTTGTGTTCTCTTGACATTCACACATACGCTGTCTTAGACATTAGTTATTTCCTGCGTGTACCGAGCTGTAGAATGTTGCAGGATACTTCGGCAGTACCTTTCTTATCCCTCCCTGCCTGTTAAGTTTGTGTCTTATTAGATGCAGCCAGCAGATGCACATTAAATGCTTGGGCAGAAATGGACTGACAAGCAATGTGTGAACCACACACAGGTTTAACATGAACAGCAGGGTAATATGGTCCCACCACCTAATGTTCTCTCTCTTCCCAGCTTTATCAGTCAATAACTGTTCAGTCTCATGGGCATCTGGCCTCTCGTTAATCATTATTTCTTACGACACCATCTACACTGCTTTGTCAACTGGTTGTATTTATTATCATGCTTTAGCTATGCTGCTCACGTTTCCTGGTACTTTTTAGTTCATATACATTTTCAGTCTCTTTTATTTAACATATGTAGCTATCTCCTTGGCCTTCTGTTCTCCCAGATTTTTCTCTAAGTTCTGTCAAAGATCTACTTGAACTGGATATCTTTTCCCAGTGAGATTGGAGCTGTGGGACCCATGGCTGTGGAGGAGATGTGGTTCTGAACAGCACCGTGGGTGCCGGGCATCCAGGCTGTGCCCAGGGCCTCCTAAGCGACCGTGACAATGCGGTGGAACCTCAGGATGTAAGAGCCACCCAGGCTAAGCACCGTCAGAACCAAGGGGCCTGTCCTTGGGCATCTCTCAGCTTTGTATCCCAGATGTGAGGGTTTCCCGCCCACCTCCAGACAGAGCCGGAGGATCTCTGTGCACGGGCTTTCCGTGTGCGGTGCATGGCACGGTAGGCTTTCCCTCAGCTCCTTGGGGCACCAGTAAAGGGACAGGTGCACCTGTGAGCTGCAGCCACAGTTCAGTTATTGAACTGTGATTCCTGTGACCTCTGAGCCAGTGAGGGAAGAATGTGCCACTCTGCCAATGTGTATGGGGATCATTTTCATATTTTGTGCATATAGTATATGCTATGTATATACTTTGGAAAGCCTATGAAACCAGTATTGATACAACAATTTAAAGGTATTTAGAGGTCAGCTCTTTTTTACCTCCCAACTATTTCTTAAGATGTAAGTATGTTGAAAAATGACATGAAAGGGTCCTTCTCGATTTATGGGGTGCACATGTGAGAGAATTGCAGGGCTGAGAATTTTCACTCTTTCTTGGATATTTGTGCTTCTAGTGTTGCAGCCCAGGTCTGTTGATGGCTCATTTTTCATTTAAATTTAACCAAACCACATCCTTTGAAGAGGGAGAGAGAGAGAGAGACAGAGAGAGAGACAGACAGACAGACAGACAGACAGAGACAGAGAGAGACAGAGAGAGACAGAGAGAGAACTATGGACTGACAGGGAGAGAAGCTCTTTCCTCTGTTTTAAACTTGTGTTGTTCTTTGTCCACTTGGTTTTGATATAAATGAAATTATATCAAGTTGCATCATGTCTAGTTTCCAACGGGTTCACTGTGGACAACGACTCAGTCTCAGGCTGGATCTCTTGTGACTCCTGCTCTCCCAGCTAAGTCATGTTATGCGGTAGTCTGTGGGAGACAAAGCAGTCAAACCCTCCTCAGAACCTCCACGCCATGCTCAGAGCAAAGCCCGAGTTACGGGGCTGTGTGTTGTCTTAGCTCCCCCCCTTGCCTCCTTCAGGGTGGCCACACTTGCTGATCTGAGCAGTGGTGCCTGCCTGGTCCCATGAGCCCACTGGACTTTGCAGCAGCACCAGCTCCTCTCCTGAGCCCCAGAGAGCCCAAGTCCTGGGCCTGACTTGACCCCTCCCCTGTGTGGCCTTGCCAGGAGCTGAAGGACAACCCTCTGTTCTTGTCCAGTCACCTCTAGCTCAACAGAGAAGCAGTATTTTTCTTGAACATTTTGTCAAAAAGTTGGTTTGAGAGACAGAGGTTGAAATACTAAAAGAAATACCACAGAGGTCAGTGTAAACTCAGGGCACTTCAGAAGGTTCTCTCTTTGCCTCGTACTGTACTTGCTTACCCGCCTCACTGGATTCCTGTTTGACCTAAACCAGTTTACATTTCTGTTGCTTGCAACAAAAATAAACAACGAGGGAAAAACAAAAGATCAGAAATTTAAGAGCACTTCAATGAGCAGCTTCATATGAGGAAATACTTGTTGTGTAGCATTTTCAGGACTCAACTTGATCATCCCTGCACACAGGAGACTGAGGCAGGAGGACAGCAAGTTCAGGCCCAGCCCGTCAGAGGATAAAAAGTAGGAAAATCATTAGGGATGTTGCTCAGTCTGATGGCTCTGGAATTAATCCTCAGTACCACAAAGACAAAACTAAACCAAAAAAACAAAAAGCAACTAAACCAAAGCCAAACTGGACCTTGAAAGTCAGAGGCGTATGAAGTATGATGGACAAGTAGGGTGAAAGTTTAAAATCTTAACAAATTTATTACGCTTAAAGATGTGTTACCGTTAATCCTCTTCAAATCCTCCCCTGGCTTTGAGACACTTATCCCATTGCCATTGCCACTGATCCATCGCGGAAGCACTTCTGGAGCACCTCTTTTGTGTCTTTATGAGTTGTGATAAGAAAATTACTAAGCACTGCTTCCAACGGCTGCTTATCACACAGGCAGGCTGGTGAAAATGGGCGTTGGGTCCTCATGCACTGGATCTGGCCCTGAGCCACTTCCGGTTCTTCCCCAACGCCCAGATGCCCTGTGCTGTCTACAGTCACACACTGCAAGACAAAGTCATGGGCAACCAAGACCTGTGTGTACGTGATGGTCACTGCACAAGGTTGTGTCACCGTGCCCTGGCAGCACTCAGTCTGTGGAGGTCACGCCACAACATCTGTACATTTGGACACATCCCTCCACGTGGCCCCTCGTGGACAGACACATGGCTGCATTTGGAAGAGTGAGTGGGTAACTTGGAATTTCTGAGGAAATATGCCTCACCTTGTAGTAATTGTGGGAGTTTCCCATACAGTCCCTTGTGAATAGGGAGAGAGAATTTATGGTCTTGCTGTTGTGTTGGATCAGGAATATTTTGGCCACAGTTGAGGAGTTCCTAGCATTTAGAATTATGTCAGTTTGCTGTAGGTTTGAAGGTATTTTACTTACAACCCATGTACATTTGGGAGAAAATTGAGGACCTATAGTTCTGGCTGGTCCAGACCCAAATCATTAATGAGTGTGAAGAGCACTTTCTGCCCCTAACATAGCCCTTTTCTCTTTAAAACAGCTTCATCTTTCTCAGTAAAGAAATTTGGCAACAGATGATCTAAATTCTGTTTGAAAACTGAACTCCATTAAATTAGGGTAGGTCCTTTTACTATTCATACTTTTTATTTCAGAGCTGTCAATCTACTTTCTCATTTTTTAATCTACTTTTCTTAATGTTTCATTTTTGGATGGAGATTCTAGAGTCACATTCACTTAGTTAAGAATTATTATTATCAGCTCACTGAAGTTCTTTTTGTATATGTATTGTTTAAATCACTATCAAAATGCTTTTAATTTTATTTACTTTCTAATTACAGAATACCTAGTCTCAGCAGAAAGGATATTTTAAATTAACTTTAAAATTTAAACTATTTTAAAATACCTAATCCACTGATTATAGTATTTAAATAATGCTATGTAAATAATTGAACAAAGTTGATATACTTTTTATTTATACATATTTTTGTAAAAATGTCACTACCATCATGTTACAACTTCAGTAAAAACTGAAGAAGTATCAGGTGCTATTTTTCCTGATGACTTTTCAAAATGCTGAACTCAAGATTATACTATTTTAATGCACTATTTTCTTGAATCAAAAAACAGGACAAAAACTTCCCCAAAATTCACAAAATGAACACAACCAAAATATTATCAGGTTAATAATATCCCTTAGTTATTGCAGGCTGGTCAGGTCCACAGTCTCCCAAACAGGTGTACTGTAAGTGTACTGCAACTAGAAAGAGGTGAATGGAATGACTTCAGGGCTCCAGGAGGGTTAAAGCCCTCACAGAATTGGAGATGCTCTCAGGACTGAGACCAAGACCTTGTCTGGGTGGCCTGTATTTATTTGGTTATCAGAAGAAGAGAGGAGAGTACTCAAAAAGGGTGAACCACTTAAGGACTTCTCCCAGTAAGGTATTAAGTTAATCCACCCAGGAGTGAGATGCCTGAGGCTGTGGTCTTTATCTAGTTGAGATTAGAACCAGGTGTGCTTGGCCGAGATTTTTGTCTTAGCCTTTGAGGCTCTCTGGCTTTATCTCCCATTATAGGCTTTAGTAGGTATTAGTGACTCGGAGAGCTCCACTTACTATGAGGCCGCCACCCATCTCCAGACAAGGAGTCTAGGTCTTTGACAGAGTCAGAAATAAACGTGGAGATTCAATTGGTTAATTTAAGTCCTGCTCAGGGCTGCTTCCTAGTGGTCTACATCAATATGTTTAGGGTTTTAATCTGTATACACAGATGACAGATGTGCATGCATGATGTATGAACACATACATATACACATATGTATATTCATGTATATAGTTATGTATACATTTAAATGCATACATAGACATACATGTATCTGTGTACATATAATCTGCTTAGGTTTTTTACATGTATATTAATATTACAAATTTTTCTTATGTATGTGCATGTGTAACTATGCTTTGCATTTCTATATAATTTCTCTAATAACTACATACATGTACTATTTTTTAAAGTTAGCTAAATAATTCAATTTTTAAAAAAGACCACTAAATCTATTTTCTCTGTCCTTGCGGGAAGTGGCAACTTTACATATAACCACTGTGTATGCATTTGGTATTTACATGGATTCTGACCTGTTCTTCTGATGAGTTTCCATCTACTACCAAACTTTTAAAATGTGAAATCTTTATAATAAGTATTATCTGACAGAATTTGTCTCTTATTCCTGTTTTTCAGAATTTCTCATCTATTCTTACATGTGATTGAAATTATTTCAATATGCATTTTTTAAAAGTTAACAGCAATTTTATTGACACTAATCTGAGTTTAGATATTAATTTGGAAAAATTACTGTTTATAGTATTGGAACTTCTCATTATTAAAAATAATTATATAGCCCTGAATATTTCCTTTTGAATTTAGTCATAACCATTTTATCTTCTTTCTTCTTCTCCTCCTTCTCTCTCTTCTTCCTCCCTCCCTCCCTCCCTTCTTTCTTTCTTTCTTTCTCTCTCTCTCTCTCTCTCTCTCTCTCTCTCTCTCTCTCTCTCTCTCTCTCTCTCTCTCTCTCACTTTCTCTCTCTCTCTCTCCCTCCCTCTTGCTCTCTGTCTTTTCTTCTTTCTTTAGCAACACTGAGGATTAGGCTCAGAACTTTGCTTCCACTTTATTTTGTAACTTTGGAAATACACACAGCATTCTTGCTGGGCCCCTGATAACGAGTACTGATGTGTACACAGTCATTGGGCAAAGGGACAGGTTTGATAGGATGTTGACTTTGGTGCTGTCACAGGCATCTTTGTCGCCCTAAGTGTTTGAAAGCATGCATGTGGCGGGCTTCCTGATGTTGAACAGTATGCGGATGTCTGCAGATAGAATAAAAGTTTTATTGAATAAAATCATATTTTCCATTGTTATTTGGAAAATATGCTTCTTATTAAGAGTACCTCCACAAGGCACAGGTGGGGCACATACTAGATTGAAGGAAGTGTTTCACTCATAAAGGCTCCAACACCTTCACTGGAAGAAAGAAAGTCTCTTTAATAAATGGTGCTGGAAAAACTAGCTTTCCATCAGCAGAAGAATAAAACTAGACCCACGTCTTTGACAGTGCACTAAATTAAAATCGAAGTGGATCAGAGATTTAAGTACTAAAATAGAAGTACTAAATCTGCTGGAAGAGATAATGGGTAGAACTCTTAAAGACATTGGTGTAGGTAAAAACTTTATGAGCAAAACTTCAGTTGCACAAGAAATATTACAAAGAATCAATAACTGAGATCTCATTCTATTAAAAAGCTTTTGCACAGCAAGAGAAACCACCAGCAGAGTGAATTGACAACCCATGGACTGGGAAAAATTTTTTGCAAAGCTTTTCCTCAAGGGACTAAAATCTAGAATACATAAAGAACTCAGAAAAACTTCAGCCTTCCCGAAGTTAAAGACCCAATCCAAAATGGGCAACTGAAATGAACACACACTTCTTGGATGAAGAAGTAGAAATGGCAAACAAATATATGAAAAAATGCTTTTTCAACATCACTGGTCAAAGGAGATGCAAATTAACAGATTCTATCTCACCCCAGAAAGAATGGCTGTCATAAAGAAATCAACCATTAACAAAGGCTGTGGGGTTGTGAGGTAAAAGGAATCCTTCTCCAATGCTGGTGGGAATGTAGACAGATGAAACCACTGTGGAGATAAGTGTGGAGATACCGCACAAAACTAGGATTAGAGGTCCCATTTGAACCAGCTATTCCCCTTTTGGGTATCTTTTCAGAAGAATTAAAAGCATCATACTATATATATATCCATGTTTATAGCAGCACAGTTTGTAGTACCTAAATCTTGGAAACAGCCCAAATGCACACAACAGATGAATGGATAAGGAAGATGTAGGTTTTTTATACAATGAAGTAGTACTCAACTATAAAGAAGGATAAACTTGAGACATTTCTAGCTAAATGGATGAACCTTGAGGCCATACTCTTAAGTGAAATAAATGGGACTCACATGTGTAAGCATCATGTTGTGTCTCTGGTATTAGAAACTGAAAGTACAAATAAGGACCAAAATGTATTCTAGATATCATGAAATAGGAAAAAATTGTTTAAGTGGGGAGGGAAACTAGGGAGGGCAGAGGGGAAAGGAAGGAAAAGAAAAGAGAAAACGATGAGAAAAGGAAAAATGGGAAGAAAGCTTCTGTGAATAAGGAGGGGAAGAGGGGCTGAAGGGAGGAGAGGGGAATGAGAGAAAAAGGAAGATCAAAATACATCCTGAGCCCAGTGTGTGGTGGCACACGCTTATAATCCCAGCATTGGGAGACTGAGGCAGGAGGATTGCTGCACGTTCAAGGCCAACCTGCACTATACAGTGAGTTCAAGGCCATCCTGGACTGCATAGCATGACCCTGTCTCAAAAATGAACAAAGACATATCATGTACAGGTACAATTCCCTATGATGAATATAATCATTATTTATACCTAAAATGTAACAATCAGCTTAGTTTTTTTAAAAAATCACAAAAATGAGAAATTTTAGAAGCTATATTTTTAATCCCCTTAAAGTAGACTCTTTCAACTCCTACATTATTTAGTCTACATAGAAAAAGAATCACATCACCATCAATCTTCAGTGATCTTGTCAAGACATTTAAATTAGTAACATCAAGTGTATGAATGGGAAAAGACAATTAGCGCATAAGACCCTAGTTACACTGTTACTTTTTTTGTTTTTTTGTTTCACGTGGTTACTTTCAATCTTAATCTTTATAAACTATGATTTATTAATTACTTATTTGAACAGCTCTAACTCATTTTTCCTTTTCTTAAATGAAGCTTACCACTACATTTTAGATACACATAATGATCACGTTCATCATAGGGAACTTGTACATGTACATGATGTATTTTGGTTCCTTTTCCCCCCAGGACCTTCTTCTCCCTTCTTCCCCTCCCCATTTGCAAAGCTTTGTTTCCATTTTATCCCTTTTTACCTTGTTTTTTCCCCCTTCCCTTCCTTCCTTTACCCCTTTCCCTTCCTTAGTTCCTCTTTTCTTTTGAACAATTTCTCCTTGTTTCACAGTATCTATTGTACATTTTGTCCTTATTTACTCTTTCAGTTTCTCATGCCAGGGAGACAAAGTGATATTTATACATGTGAGTCCAATTTATTTCACTGAATGTTATGGTCTCAAGGTGCATCCATTTAGCTAGAAATATCTCAAGCTTATCCTTCTTTATAGCTGAGGACTACTCCATTGTATAAAAACAAAAAACTCATCTTCTTTATCCATCCCTCAGTTGAGGGGCACTTGGGTTGTTTCAAAGATTTAGCTTTTACAAACTGCTGCTATAAACATGGGTGAGCATATATCGCTGTGATGTGTTGTTTTTAATTCTTTCAGGAAGATACCAAGAAGGGGAATAGCTGGGTCTAATGGAAACTCTAGTCCTTGTTTTTTAAGGAATCTCCACACTGATTTCCACAGTGGTCGCAGCAGTCTACACTCCCAACAGTGGCCAAAAGTTTCCTCTTTCCCCACAGCCCTGCCAGCATTTGTTGTTGGCTGATTTCTTTATGATAGCCAATGGAAGGAAGCCTTTTTAATGGTGCTGGGAAAATCTGGTTTTCCACATGCCAGTGATTAAAACTAGACCCCTCCCCCCAAAAAACTAGACCCATGTCTGTCACAATGCGTTAAACTAAAATCAAAATGGATCAAAGATCTAAGTTTTAAAACAGAAACACTAAATCTGCTACAAGAGAGAAAAGGTGGAACTCTTGAGTATATAGTTTTAAGCACGGATTTCAAGAACAAAGCGGTGATTGTATGGGAAATAATACAAAGAATCAACAACTGGGATCTCATCCTATTAAAAAGATTCTGCACAGAAAAGAAATCACCAACAGAGTAAAGAGACATCCTACAGAGTGGGAAAATTTTTAGGCAGTTGTCCCTCGGACAAAGGACTTATATTTAGAACATACAAAAGTTGAAAAAAATCAGACCTCCCAAATTTAAAGATCCAGTCCAGAAATGGGCCTCTGAGATGAATACACACTTCTGAGATGAAGAAATACAAATGGTAAATAAATACATGAAAAAATATTCAGCATCACTGGTTATTCAAGAGATGCAAATTAAAACTAAGTTTCCATCTCATTCCAGAAAGAAGGGATATGATTAAGAAATCTAATCTATTTTCTTTATAGATGGATATTTTGGTCTTCTTAATTAATGACATTTTTGTTTTAAAAATTATATTTAAGGTTTTCTTGTAGTTTATAGAGGGACCAAAATTCAATTTCTTCTCATATCCACTAACACTTATATTACAGAAAAATAAATTTGTATTTTCTCCAAAATGAGCTTCATTTTTTTTGTCTTTTTTTGAGACAGGGTCTCACTATGCAGTTCAGGCTGGTCTTGAGCTCACTTTGTAGCCCAGGCTGGTCTTGAACTCACAACCATCCTCCTGCCTCAGCCTCCCAAGGGCTGGGATTACAGGCATGTGTGCACCACTATGCCTGGCTAAGCTTCATTATTTTAATTCTCATTTTGTATTATAATTTACTCCTCTTTATAAATGTGCCTTGAAATAGAAGTATAAGAAAACACAAACATTTCAAAACTATGAAAATATCTGTTAAAAATGTCTGTTAACCATAAATTGCAAAAGTAGGTCAAACATGGAGAGGGAAAAAAACTAATAATATATTACAAGATAGACATAGTTTTCATTTTCTTATTCCTGGGGGTATAAGACAGATGTTGTGATGCTGCTGTTTTAAAGTTTCATCTGTTGTTTTGAAAAGCTTTGGAAATCAGTGGAGAGAAAATCTCTGCTGCTCCTTCAGTGCCTTAAAAGAAGTAAAGTATCATATTTAACAGAACAGATGGAGCAAACCAGATCATTGCTAGTTCTTTGTCCATTTGCACGTTTAATTTCTCCTCCATTAATAATGAGTGTTACTTGGAAAGTAACCACCCAGTCTTGAGTTTCCCTTTTCATCTAAGACAAAGTAATTCTTAGGGAAGAACAGGAAAGGGACAATAGCATGTATTTCTGCAGCTATGGAATAAAATGGGAACCCTACCAACAAATAACTTATTCAGATTTTATCTGAGAACTTTATGGCAATATTAAAGCAAATATTAGTTTTAAAGCACAGCTCAAAACACAGGTTCTCTAATTCATAGCAGCTGGCAGCAGGAAAATAACTACAAAAATCCGGAATATTGAAGTCCTCTTTGAGACTTGTATGCAAAGAAATTAGCACAAAACTACCAAAGAAACCTAAATTAACAGTAATGAGCAATTAAAGATCATAGCCTTTAAAAACTGTCAATTCAAAAGCTGCTGATGAAACAAGTAAAAATTTAAACCTTAGCCCATGTTGCTTTATTTTTTCTTTTACTTTTTATTGTATATTTAACATTTGTTACTTTATGAATTATTGTGATTGTTACTTAAACCCTGCTGCCCAGAGGGTGAAAGGGCTCTGCGTGTTATTCTCTGCGTAGCCGTCTGCACTGTCTGTCCATCAGAGCAGAGTGTGGACTGGGTTCCCTCCCGCCTCCGCATCTTAGGGAAACGCCCGGGAGTGGGAGGTCAGAAGGCACCGGAGGCCTGTTTCTCGGGTTTGTTTTTGCCCTGAGCTAGTCATTATGCATAAAAACTTTTTAAAAATGGCTATTTCTTTCAAAATTTAAGTATCAAAACTTTTTAAATAAAACTGACAAAATTGTATTCATAGTTGAGCTAATGTCTTCCCGGACTGTATTTAAATTGGCAAGCTATAAAACTAGAAAGCTGGTCAAGATGTGTTAACAATTTTCAAGACGCTAAAGACATAGCTTGTACTGCACTTTCACTGCAAATGCCCTTGTGTTTAGAAGCCACGCACATCTTGTTTAGCTGGGAGGCGTTAGAAATACTGCCTTTGATTTCAGAGTGTTCACAAGGAAAATCGATTCATGTGTTGCCCAGCCCAGATCAGAAAGGGTGCGATCAAACAAAAAGACCCATTCCTAACATCAGGCACCCTGGGGAGAGAGGAGCACCTCTCTTCCTCTGGGAGGTACACGAAATAATTTGTAGAAGTGTGGCTCAGAGTAAAACTAAACTTTTTTCTGCAAAGCCGGGCCAGGCCGCACAGCACGGCTCCCAGCAGGCAGGGGCTCTGAGAATCTCCAGCCATGTTCTTGGTGAGGCACTGCATCCAGCTCTCCAAGCACGTGTCTCTGGGCACCACTTCGCCATCCTTCTGGCCTCCACTGCGCATTCTGCTGGAGCATCACACATCTCCCAACAGAATTAAATCAGTGTCGGGGGGATTAGCAGTCTGTGAAAATTGCACCATTACACGGACATGTTTACTTCCCAGTGCAGAGATGTCGTGATTTCAATTTCTCTCTTAATTAGCAAAAGAGACTTAACATTATATATATATAATGTATATTATATATATAATAATTTGAAATGTCAAGAGAGTGAACTGCAAAAGCCAGTTCCCTCCGCATGAGTTGGAGCAACCTTGAGCAAGTTGCTTAGATTTTCTAAGCTGTGGTTTTCTTTCTTGATGTTAGGATTAAATGGAGAATAGAGGCTGAAAAGTATTATTCGCTTTCTAAAAAATTCTTATATTACCAAAGTATTACAAAGCAAATGCTAGAACCTGGTGGTAGTGTGCATTAGAAGGGTACAGAGGCTATTTTAACTACTATTTCTTAAAATTTCATCTAATATCATCATGTAAATTTTAACTGGAACCTGAATATAGCGATAGAATGGCAGTGATCATCTGTCTTCAGCGTTTACTGGATTCCATGACTGCACATGCCAGCCGCTTCATTTACCCTCTAAAGAGTGAAAATGCTGTCGGCAAAAACACAATTTATGTTGCTGAATGTAATTAATGAGAAGTCAGTGTTGGTTTATGGTCATGTTTATTTCCAGATTAGAGCATGCCATTATTTACACAGCCAGGAGTCCAAACCTTCCTTGTTTCTCTATTAAAATGACAAAGTATTTCTTTCGCTTCGCTTCAGCCTAAGCTATTGAATATTTTGAGACCATGCATGAAGCAAAATTGAGAAACATTAGCTCCACATTTGAACCAGAGTAAATTCTGAAATGTTATTATCATCCTTCTTGCTCAGAAATCTTGGCATTTTTCTTCGGTCCAAGGCGGGATTGTGCAAGGTGAGATGCCAAAAGAGCTATTTGATTACTGAGAGTGAAAATCTCTCTATTTGTCTGATGGACTTTGGCCACTCCAACACTGCGGAAGCCCAGCTCTGCTCCTGGGGAGCCACGTGCAGCTGCCCTAAGGAGCTCTCACAGACAGCGAGGTCAGTGACACCCTCACCAGAGGAGAGAAGCACAGCAGGATCCTGAGGGGAAGGGGCCACTCTGTCCAGGGCCACAAGATATTTTGGCAAAAACGTCCCATGAGAGACATGTGCTCATGGTGGGGCTTTGGGGAGGCCACTGGATGAGGAGGCCACCAAACTAGGAGTGGGTTCATCCATGGATGGTTCACAGCTAAAGGCACAGTTAGGAGACAGGGCCAGGGTGCTGGGGACAGGGGACGCTCCCCTGTCCTTCCCTCCACAGAGCGGTGTCCTCCTCACAGGACCTGATCAGGTGTACTGTCTCTCAAGGGGAGTAGGTCACGTGGGAGCTGAGTCCCTGGACGTAGCCTTTCTAGAGGCAGAGCAGCTAGAAAGTCAGGGACAAGGTGGACCAGAGGCCAGTGTGGTGGGATTAGAGATGGACAAAGAGGAGGGAAAGAGTTTCCAATAACCTGAAAAATAAAAACAGAAGGAAAACAAAATTTCCAAGAAATTTTCACTTCTTCTTCCATTTTCTGTCTGTTGAAGGTCTTAACCACTTTCACTATCCCTGCTTGATTTTCCTTTTTCCCTTTTCTTTGAGGCTTATTTAAAAGTGACAAAGAATAGTAAGTTCTGCTAACCTGATCTAAGTATTTTTACGTCTTAGGAATGACTTACATAGACTACACATAAAATGCTAACTTGGTATTTAAAGGATTACCTTTAAAATTCTTATTTCTTGCATCAACATTCTTAGACAAAAAATTTTCCCCAAATGTAAAGATTGAAGTACCCTGTAATTGGGCCTAGTTTAGTTTGATTATGGCTTGTCTACACACAAGACTCCAATTAAGACAATTATCTAAATAATTAAGGGCAAATAATTTTGTCTTAAATATACAAATAATTATCCAATTAGGGAATCTCAAAATTAAACAGCCAAGTGGGGTCCTTAATGGTGCTATTTTGATGATTTAAACGTAGATGAATCATAAACATTAGGATTAAATTTCCCCTGAAAGAATCTTATGTTTAAAATCTATGGAGAAATGTGCTTGGCAGAGGAGATTATGAGTTTTATTAAAACCAAGTCTCATGAAAATGGCTTCAGATAGTTTTGGTGAAACTAAAAGTGAGCGGCCACGTGGAACAGGAGCGCTGTGGCACAGCAGGGACTCGAGTCCTCAGGGTTGTCAGGAATTCCCTCTTTCCTGGGTCCTTTGCTTGGTCCTTGACTATCTGTCTTCCTACGAAGAGTTGGTTATTGTGCTCTGTTCCAAGTTTCCCAAGTAGAACAGCACCGTCTTGCCCTCTATGACTTCCCGGCTCTTTAGGAACTGAGCGGTGACATGGAATAAGTGCCACCCAACTCTACAAAGAGGAGCAAGAACTTCCACAGCTGTGTAAGGCTGCCAAGCATCCGGATCCTGAACGGAAAGGGCAGAAGTGAGGAAAGCAGAGGACGGGAAGTCCGAGACTTCTGCACTCCGAGGAGCCCCGAGTGAGTGGTGCCCTCGATCGTTCTGAATCAGGACATGTGGTGCTGGGTGATGGATGACAATGTCAGGAGCAGGCAAAGAGCTTCCAGTCAACTGACAGGAGCCACGAGGACAGAGACCATTTATTTATTTATGTCAGATCGTGGGTAGGATGTCATGAGCTGAATCTCCTTTGGAAACCCTGAAATATGTGGCGTATGGTAAAAAAGAAAAAAAGCCTACACTTGAGAAGACATTGGGAATTTATGGAGAGAGCCAGTGTCCAGCTCATCGTGGCTGACAGACGTGGGGAGAGGCCTGGGACCGAGAGGAATTCGGCTGGTTACGGGCAAAGAAGCCCACACAATGGATGTGCGATTAGCAAAGTCTTTGTGGTTTGGACCTTAAAATAAAAAAGTCTCAAATTTATTTTTTCCTTATTATCAGGAGAATAAAGGCAGCAGAGCTCCTTAGCCTTAAATACTCAACAAATTGCTTTAATTTACTTTATTCCATAGGCAGAAAGCCTGTGTGCAAGTCCTGTTCTCAGCATATCATCTGGTTTTCAAATGTCTTGGGTTTAATAAAATATGGAGTACATTTTGCCAAGAAAATATCATCTGTGATTTCAGGCCTATTTATTTTAGAAGAAATATAATCCTTATGTTTATGATTCATTTACACTTAAATCCAAAAACCACCAAGAGAAACTCGTAGTGCATCCAAGATAGTTCATGTCATTCATGCATCATTTTTAAAGAAATTTTCATTAAGTTATGTAACTATGATTAAACCATATCTGACTTGGAAAGTTACGAGATATGGCTTCCCAATTCAGGGAGTGACATAGCCATGCTGAATCACAGACACACAGGACTAATTCCCTCATTATAGAAGGAGAAACTGCAGGGTCTAGGGTCACCTGACGGGACCACCATCACATCCACCTCGGAAAGAGCAAGAGCAAATGCGCTGAGTGGTGACTAACGAATGCTTCTCTGTGAGCCACGAGCACTTAGGACAGGACCCTAAACATAACAGTGCCAAAGCATGTTTGGTTAATGAGCAGAGCGCTCACTGGGATCCCGCCCATCAGATAAATGTGCTCGGGTTTGCGTTTGGCATGGGCATTTGTCATCCACACACGGGCAGCGGGCTGTCATGGAATTGTCCCAAATGGTCTTATCAGACACAATTACTGGCTCAACAAGCTTGTAATTCAAAAATAACAAGAGAACAAAGTCTTCAGATATCTAAGAGACCTATTAAATTAACATATAAAGACATCACTGTCATTTTATAGGGCTATTTGGGCGCGAATGCGTGTGAATAAAAATGCGCACAGTACATTAAATAATCAAAATACTTCTTTGGTTTTATGTGCGGGAGAAATGTTCATGGAAAGGGATTTAAGGGGCTCTTCTGTCAGACTGCACCGTGGAGGCAACCTCGGCATCCTGAGCAGATCGTGAGCAGGCCGAAGGGCCGGAGTTAGAACTGGAGCAAAGGGAGCTGGAGAGAAGGTTGATGCCCACACGGCCGGGCACAGGGATGGGCGGCGCGGGGCACGGCGCGGTGACAGGAGCCGAGGGAGGAGGAGGCGCTCCAGGACAAGCACGCAGACACGAACAGAGACAGGGTGTCATGGCGCACGCGGCCGAGGTCTGTGCCTTCACCGAGGCACCGATTTAAACCCCGGGTTTCACTACAGGGTCTTACAAATGCACACAGGCGTACCGAGCTTGTGTGTTCCCCGGGTGGGCACATGAGAGTAGATAGTGTTTGTGCACTCTGCACGCAGACGGAGCTGCACTTGGAGATGAGAGGTGCAGAGAGACCCTATGATCTTGCTGGCTCTTTCTAAGGTTGCTATTTTGAATCAAAGGCTTTCACTGGGGGATTCCCATACGTGTTCATTTTCCAAGTGCCTGGTCTTTCCTGGGAGCGTTTTCCCACAGGAATCCCACTTAGCCAGCCTACCAGAATGTGCTCAGGACTGGGTGGAAGTCGTGTCTGATGAGTGCAGGAAAGGGCAACGAATCCACGTTTCCCTGGTGGCTGGGGCCAGGCCGGCAGAGCCCAGTCAGACTCGAGCTTCCCTGGAGACCCGTTTGTGTTCCCGTGGTGAGAGGCCTGAACTCAAGCTGTAGTCAGAAGACCTAGGTTTCTGTGGGTGTCTGCTTCTGTCACTTGCTGGCTGCATGAATTCGGTAAATGGCGTAGTATTTCTGGGGTTTCATTCTCCGATCTCTAAAATGGGGATCATTACACAAATCTTAGAAGCTGTCATGGCCATCACAGTATCACATGCTGCCAAGTACCTGGTGCAGTTCTGATACCCAGCCTGGAGTTATGTCTTTTTCTCCCACACTGTCGTCCAAGTCTCAGAACGTACTGAAGCAATCTTCAAGTCCCTTAGAGAAGAAAAATAAAGCCAAAGCAGGCTGAGAAGGGGGAAACTTTGTTTCATACTTGCCTTTTCTTTCCTTTTTTGGGTGGGGCCCTGGGGATTAGGTCCAGGGTCTTCACAATGATCAACAGCCTGAGCACTTTTTGTTTTTAATTTTGAAACAGGGTCTCTCTAAGTCACCAAGGTGCTGGAACTTTTCAGTCATCTATCCTGAGCCTCCCCAAGTGCTGGGATTACTGACATGCACTGCCACACTTGCTGGATGCTATTACTGATCTAAGAAGGGAACAGGGAAAGGAAGCTAATCAACAAACAGTCCGCAAAGGACGACGGTCAGTTACTCTCACTTCACATCAAAGAATAACTGCACACTCTGCACATGTCAGATAAGTGGAACTGTCAAGTGCGCGGCTGTGGAACGATTCTCAAAGTACTTTGCGGTTGGGAGCGCTAACGGAATCAAGGAAATGGTAGAACATAAACTCTCCCTAGCCCTATAGTTTGTGAAATGATCAGAAAAACAGAGAGAAGTGAAGTTAATGTGTGACACGGACACAACTGAATGAATACTCAAGTCTCACAGCACTGTAGAGCACCAGGGTTGTGTTGTGTTTAATTCTCTGTGCTCTGACTCTGAATGCAGCATTTCTCTCTGGTGGGTAGCATGTTCTTTCACTGCCAGCTGCAGTCTGGACTCTTTTGTATTGGCAGAGGCCACCTTGGTTTTCTAGACTCCATATTTCACACATCTTGGTCACTCCTGTACCTGAGACTCAAAACACCACACTCACAAGTTAAAGGAGGAGGGATGTCAAGTTTGGGTCCAGTGTTCAGCGGTGTTGCTCTGTGGTCGGCAGCTCCCAGGCAGGAAGGGCCTGGCGGAGAAAGGCTCACCTCAGGCAGGCCAGGAAGCAGTGAGGAGAGGGAGGGAGGGAACCCTCCCAGGTCCTTTTGTTCTTTTTAAAGCTGTACATTTCTAAGATATCTGCTGGAAATTGATGGTTCATTAGTAACCTACATAAGACCTTATAAGTCTTACAAGTTATGGGCAGCTAGAAAATTCAGGAATTGGTCAAAGAAAGTGGAAATAGAACAAAGTTCCTCAAGGGAGTACCGTGCACCATCTGCTGTCTTACAGGTTAGCAATTTTAATTTTAGCATCAACTTAACTCAGTGTAATCACCACTCCATCTCACCTGGGGGGGAGTGGAGCCCAGAGTATCAGTGGGCTCCATGGCCTCGGTGGCTGCTAAGTGACAGCCCTGGGATCTGAGTCCAGGGAGTTCCTGGCTCCAAGATGTCACTCAGATGACTTCAGGGACATTCTGAGAATGCACAGCGACTTTAGGCAGCTTATTTTTCTTGTAGCTAAGGGGAAAAGAAAATCAAAGAAATGATTCTCTGTTTTTAATAAGAGAAATCTGTGCTGGGCGTGGTGGTGCACACCTGTAATCCCAGCACTCGAGGCTGAGGCAGGAGGATTATTGCAAGTTCAAGGCCAGCCAGGGCTACAAAGTGAGCTCAAGACCAGCCTGAACTGCATAGCGAGACCCTGACTCAAAAAGAAAAAAAAAAAAAAAACAAGAGCAATCTCTGCTAGGGGGTTTTTTTTGGGGGGGAACTAATCTCAAATTGAAATTAAGAGCATAGGATTTGTGTAAAAGGGGTCCTAGGCATGCTGGGCAGTAGCTTTAATGTGACATTGCTTTTTATACCAAGGTTTGTGTGGCACTGCTGGACCTGATGGCCCATGTCAGCGAAGTCATCACTGTGTGCCTCACCCGTGGGCTCCACAGGCTTCTGGGCTCCGTGGGCTCCGTGGGCTCTGTGGGCTCCTAGGATAGCAATCATTTCCCTCAAGTATTTCAAGTGTCCTAAACTCATCCATATGTTACCGGCTAAGAAATGAGGCTCTAGCCTCACAGCACGTGACCTTACCCAAGGGCTGTGCATGTAGGTCATTTCCTGTCACCTCCTGTAGGGCTCAGCAGTGCTCTGACCACTGCACCCCTATCATGCCACAGAGCTCTGAGAGCCCTCAGGGTCCCCAAACCTCAGCCATGGAAGGCCATGCTCCCACCAGCAGATGGCCTAGAGCAAGCATTAATGTTTTTATTCCAGAACAAAATAGGCAAAAACAGTAAAAGTTCCTAGGACGCCCCAGCCCACCCTCACAGTTTACGTGTTCTGGGATGCTGGGCCTCTGCAAGTGGGCCAGACACACTCCGCACGGCTGAAGAACACAGCTGGGACTGACTGTTTAAGCCCCGGCAGATGCTTCTGCCTAGTGCTAGCCTAGAGCCTCCCTTCAGCTGGAGGCTTTGTCCCCCACTCCCACCGTAGTGCATGCGTCCTGAAACTTGACTCCTGTAACATGCTGGCCTCTGCTCCCAGCTGTCCACCTGGACAGGCACAGGGAACGACATCTGACTGGGGTCTCGGCTGGGATCATCCACTGGGATATACTTTCCGGTTCTCCGCAGCAGAAAACCAGGGCTGCAGAAGCATTTTTAATATTTCATCTCATGTAATCATTTACTGCTTATCTTTATAAAAAGTATTTATGGGCAATTTTTAAAAACACAGAGCATGCACAGAAGGCAGAACTAGCTCAGCTTTATTTGGGGAACACAGCTGACTTGGGTTTGGTGGAGTGGAGTGGAGGGCGTGGGCAGGAAGCTCCTGGGTGGGCTGAGGGACGGGCAAGCCTCCTTGTATCTCTTGTACCCAGTGACCCCTACACAGCTGCATTCCCGGGCTCCAGGGCCATTCCCTTGGGCCGGGCCTTGGAGGTCCAGGACACCTTCCTTCCATGGCGCTCCAGCTTCCCCACCACCATGGTGCCTCAGGGCAGCTGAAGTCAGGGCTTGGTACCCCCAGGCTGGGCTTGGTATGACTGCCAGCCATGGTGGCCTTCATGTGGGTGCACGTGTCCTGTGTCTCAGCCTCTAGCTGTCCCCCAGGCCTTCTAGCAGATTTCAGTGAGTGGCGACCTTGACATCCAGTACCAGCTTGATGTTCATAGGTGCCTGGTGCTTGTGCAGCTGGCCTCATACCTGATCTGTATGTGCTCTCGGCCTTGGCCCGGCCTAATTGATCTCCTTGTCCTGGGCCTCTGCCACAGCAGTGGTTCTGTCCTGGTCCAGGAGGGCTGCTGTCCACAGACAGCACAGGAATATGTCCCGGATCTGAGACTGCAGCTCACGGATATCCTTTCCCTATAGTTGTCCTCTCTGTACAGTGTCAACCTGGTCAGTTGGCCCTTTCAGGCGAGACTGGAGCTCCACCTGCTCACGGAAGCTTCATCCGCACCCGTTCGGGAGGACAGACTCACCCAGTCTCCGCACGCTTGCTGATTGTGCCCTTGAATTTACTCCTGAAGTCCTGCAGCAGCCCTGCATGTTGCCAAGCTCTGCCTCCAGCTGAGCTTCTCCTGACCTAGTGCTCGCAGCTGCCCCGAGGTGCTGAGGCGGCCCCGACCACACCGTCCACGCTGCCCGGGACGGGGCATCTTGTACAGCTGCAGGGAGCTCCGCTGGGCTCCAGCATCTGTGCTGCTGCTCCAGGACTTGCACCTGGGCAGTGAAGGGGACTTGTTGAGGGCCCTGATCGCCTCCTTCTGACTGCTCACATCCAGGATGTTGGGGCCCACATCCCCCTGTTGGGGGTTCACCTGGATGGCTGTGATGAAGCACTTCATACAGCCCAGGCTGTCCCCCAACCGGGAGAAGCTGGAGGAGCCAAGGTGGGAATTGGGCCCGCCGATGTATGAGGGCTGGAGGTGGACACCTGGGGGACTTGTGGGTCCTCCTCACAGGTGTGGTGGAGGCTAGGGCAACACCAAGCAGGCTGGAGAAGGTTCAAGAAGAGTCTGTCTGCTGCTCCTAGGCAGTCAGGTTCTTTTTTTACAGGGGAAAGTGAACTTACAAAACATGGGTGTGAGGTCCGCACTCAGGTTCGTATTTGCTGGGTTGTGAAGGTCAAACAACCAAGGTGACTCAAGGTGGACAGGGCAACAAGGAAACCATAATCATGACTCGCATCTAAAGACAAGTAAAGGGCTTGGGAGAGACCCAGCTGCATTCTGTGTTCAATCAGAAAGGAATGTCAGCTGCAAATTCTCCGAAAGAGTGGCCCACGCACCCCGTGTCAACTATTGCCACTAGCAAAGCACAAAGTGTCTCTGGCCATTGTGCTGTGGGGGGCACCCTAGGCCACCCTGGAGGGGTCACGGGGAGCCCCCAGCCTCGAGGAGCAAGTGGGGGCTGTCAGTGGAACTCTATTACTTGTGACATTCCCACTGGTGTCTCCTCAGTCATAGTGGCTGGGAAGGGGCAGCGCCTCCAGGGAGATACCTCCTGTCACCAGTGATTTTAAAGACTGTGCAGCTGAACTGTGCATGGTCAGTTGCCATGGAGACCAACTGTCACCCTTTTCAGAATTGAAACGCCTTCGATTTCTTCTCATATCCTGTGTATTTGGCCAAAGGAAGCCCCTCAGAGAAGAAAGCGCTTAAAAAGTAAGCCTTACCAAAATAAAATAAAATGAAAAGTAAGCAAAACAACCAAATATTAACTAAAACAACAACAACAAAAAGAAGGATCTGAGAGCATAAAATTCCACATCATAAAAACTGGCCACAATATTTTGACTCCAAATAATTTCTAAAAAGATGTAACTGAAAACAGCCATATTTTCCCCCAAAATATCAGTAGTGCACGGGTAAAATGTCTGTCACTGAGCTGCCTCTCTTTCTGGTGCGCTTTCCAGCGTGGACTCCTGTGGCAGCTGAGTGAACACCAGGAACGTTTTACTGCTCCCCCATCAAAGAGGAGGTTCCAGTGCCTCCTGCTTGGTCTGCGCTCTGTCTAACCTGGGTGATGGAGTCACCAAAGTGACGCAGCCACCAAAGGGACGCAGCCACCAGAGTGATGTCTGGCTGGTGTGCAGCCAGGTCACAGTGCGTCGTGCTGCTCCTGCTCCCCGCTGGGTCCAGACATAGGTGGAGCTCTCCGGGTCCCTCAGAGCACCTGCTGTCCACGCCTACAGGGAAGGCAGGGTCCTCACTGAGCCGCAGAAGTCCTGCAGGTGTGACAAGTGACAGGCAAAGCATAGCTGAGAGATGCGGGCAGCAACCTGTAACCCCAGAGGCACGAATCTGACTGGCTGTGGCAGTTACGTCCACAGCGACGGCGCTGTCTCCTAAGCGTGGCGGCTTGGCCTTTGAAGCCTAACGCCCTTTTCTGGGAAGGAATGATGTTTTCCTTTGGTGGTCACATCCAGGCTGTGATAAAAGCCCCCTGTCTCCCTGCGTCCTCCTCGTCCTGTGTCTTAGTTTTCTGTGTGAGTTCTTGCTCACCTCATCTGATGCCCTGGCTTGTTTTAATGAAAGACTTCTCCAAAAACACGTCAGACTGTTTTCCTGTGGACACCATAGGAGGAACACCTAAGGGCTAAAATTGCTCACATTTAAAATTTAATTTAGTTTTCTGGTTTTTGTTTCGTTTTTGTTTTTTGTGGTACTGGGAATTGAGCCCAGGGTTTTCCCACTGAGCAACATCCCAGCCCATGTATTATTTTTTTATTTTGAGGCAAGGTCTCTCTAAATTGCTAAGTCACCCAGGCTGAGCTTGAATTTGTTGTACTCCTGCTTCAGCCTCCCGGAGCGCTGGGATGGTAGGCATGCACCACTGTGTCCAGTTTATATTTAGATTTAATTTTTCTGGGTCACACCAAAATGTCATGACCAGTTTTAGGTACTTTCTTGGCTGTGCTTTATTTGGGAGGCCAAGTTTTGCTGCCCTTTGGATTGCACGTACCCTTCACCTTTTCCTGAAACATTTTTTTTTTTTTTTTTTTTAAAAAAAAAAAAAAAAAAAAAAA